>CABHPH010114006.1:0-11923 GCA_902168325.1 Peromyscus nudipes
GTGTGTGTGTGTGTGTATGTGTGTCTGTCTATCTGTCTCTCTGTGTGTGTATGTGTGTGTTAAAATTGTGCAAGAATGAATAAAAAAGAGACCATGGCTGGACTTAAGTTTGATTCTCAGCACCAATAAGACAGCTCACAACTACTTGTAACTCCTGCTCTCTTCTGGCCCTAACAGGTGTGCTCTCCCCCTCCCCCAGACACATAGACACACAGACACAGACACAGACACAGACACACACACACACACACACACACACACACACACAGTATACACATATTTACATATAAATAATTCAAAAAATTTAAACTTTCTTTTAAAAATGTTAAGGGAAAGATTCTTTAAAGATCATTCAATGAGAGATATCTGTGGGGTAGATTTGTCTTTTCCTGTAGTCATTTAGATAGTATTTTGCACTGACCACAAAGAGTTGGTGGTAGATAGTTAATTATGGCAGGTTCTGACTCTGACTCTGACAGTCTCTGTATTTCTGGCCAGCTGGAACTGGGAAACAGGATAGAGGTATTAGATAATTATCCACAAATCTCCAGCTGGATTCTAGTTAATCTAAAGAGGATAATTCTAAACATACTCATGGAGGGTTATGGGGCTGCAGATATTTGCTTAGAATATGGTTTGAGCAGCAAACAGGGATATATTCATATTATGCATATTATGATTGATTTGTACCACATGCAATGAAGATTATTTTCCCTTGGAAGGACACAGAGGTTGAAGTAACATAGGGGAATAATGGAATGATGGGGGAACACCAGCAGATCCTATAACAAACTCATCCCACTATCCCTTGGGCCAGGTACCTACCTGCTGACTGGCGCTCATCACTTGTATCGGCCTGCTAAAGTACAGGTCATCGTCCATATTATTGTAGGTTTTGACAGCAAAGTTCACCACTTTCTGAACCTCCTTATCTGTCAGGTCATCCGGCTGCACTCTACCCACTGCCATCTGCGTGGCCTCAGCATTAGTACTGGCTCCAGGGCTCACAGCCAGGACCAGTATTAGGGCTAAAACAGCCAACAGGGGCAGTGAGGGTCTCTGCAGGCTGGTCATGGTTGCTTTGAGTTGAGCTGAGCTGCAGTAGAGCAGAGGAGAAATGGTCTAGAGTGCTTCTGGTCTGCTGCCTGGCCTTTTAACCAGCAAAGTCAAGCTGCCCAGGTCCTCCTCACTCCACCCTGCATGTCACACCCCTAGATCCTCCCATTCCTCTTTGATTCTCCTCTTCTTCCACCTCTGGGCTCTCCTTTACCAAGTCTTGGCACCTTCTCTTGTGTCTTCTCTTCTCCATTCCACTTAGCTCTTCCCCCTAAGTTCCCTCCCAATGGCTCTTCCTGCTAAGAGCTCCTATCCATGTCACTTTTGTCTTCACAAATGAGTCCTCACCCTTCTGGCTTTGAAAAGCATGTGGTTTGAGCTCAAGTTCTACTAGAGAGAGAGAGAGAGAGAGAGAGAGAGAGAGAGAGAGAGAGAGAGAGAGAGAGAGAGAAGCAATTTAGCTCCTTGAGGTCTTTGCAGGTCAGGGGCAGCCGTTGTATCAACACCTGGATGTTATTTCAGAGGTTCCAGAAATAACCAGTGCCCTTTCCTGGGGGAACTTCTTTGCCAAATACACTAAATTAACCTTTATTTGGAAAAGGGATAAATAACTCCGTTTACACAACTCACAGGTATCAGTCAGGCACTCAATAAATGAACTTCCTAGAGCTCCTCCCTGGGCCTAATCCTCTAGAACTTAGAAACAGATTCTGGTGACTGAGCCCTTAATATGACATTACAGCTGGCAGCTCAATATAGAAATGACATGAATGTATATATAGTTTTAAATTTTCTAGTAGACATATTAAAAATGTATGAAGAAGTAGGTGAATTTTTTTCAATATATTTTTATAACTTGGCATATAAAATGTTATTTCGCCATGTACGAATAATTCTTAACAGATAGCTTATGTTCCTTGGCTCACATACGTATTAAATCTTTGGATTCTGTGTTTGTACTGTTAAGGCAGATAGTCCCTCAGACTGTCCCTATTTCTAGCAACTCATGAGTATGTGTATTAAAAACCATGATATGGTACAGTCATGTAGTAGGCTGTGTTCTGGGGAGAATAAATTAAGTTCAGGGAATTATAGGTACCTGGCTTGCTGGAAAGAGAGAGGAGGACAGCGCGAGAGAGATGGGTGACACTGGATAGTTGTGGCAGGATGGCTTTTGAGATCTTAAAAGGACAAGAGGGCCTATCTGAACCAGAACCCTAGGCAGAGAGTCTGATCCAGAGACATAACAGGTCTTGCCTCTTCTAGAAACAAGGAGCACTGGAGGATGTCTGAGCAGGAAAGGGATAGTGTAGGGTCTTTCACCCTGGCTGGTGTAAGGACAATGTATGTGGGATGTAGGATCAAGCTGATGAGAGGGCAGGTATATGAAAATGAATGTAAGAGTATGGTCTGTTCTTGTTACTCTACTCAGGGAGCCTCAATGTGACTCTGACATTCTTTCCTCTGTTTGGAACACTTAACTGGTTTTCTTGAACTCACCAGGAGGGAGATATGGTTAACATAGGATGAATGCTCTATTTTATGTGTGCAGAGAAATCTTAGTAAATGCATACATCTGTGTCACCCCTCAAATGAACCAAGAAATATACTTGGAAAGCTTTCTTGTGCCTGTACTCTCCCTGATCACACCCAGGTGTCCCTGGCAAGACCCTGTCTGTGACTTTAAGTGGAGGCTTTGTTGTTTTCAAAATCTTAGAGCCCTTAAGAGTTACACTAAAGCATCATCAAATCCTGGATGGCAGAACAACTATTTACAACATGGTTCACTGAATATTTGAAGCCCATATTGAGACCTATTGTTTCAAAACATTCATTTCAAAATATCACTGGTCATGGCAGTGCACTTTGTCACCCAAGAAATCAGATAGGATAGTGTTATTTCTAAACCACTGACAGCATCTGTTCTATAGTCCATGCATCAGAGACTTTCGGACTTCTAAGCCTTATTATTTAATTAATCCATTTGTAAGGCTATAGCCATGGTCAATATTAACTCTCCGGTGTAGACACCTTAGGTTCATGGGAAGTGATCAAAATAACAACATTAACAGAAATTTGCAAGAAGATGATTCCAGTTTCATGGATTCATTGGAGAGGTCCAAGTCCTCAGTGGAAGAAGTCACTGCAGAGGTAGCAGAAACAGCAAGAGACTTGGAAGTATCAGTGAAGCCTGAACTGATTGACATGTTCCTTCATGTGGTTGGCATGTGGAGGACATGGTGCTGGTTCAAGACTAGAAAAAATAAACTTATTTTTGCCAATGGGACATTCAGGTCATGGTGCTTTCCCTTTGGAGATCAGGGAGTGACCATGTTCCATTCTATGCTGGCTTCAGTTGTGGAGTGGCACTGCGTAAGGGACATGTTTTCATGCCCCTGTTTATTGTGGACATGTTTTTCTATTGTGAAATTGTACCTTGACCAAAATGCAACCAGGATACAGAGGTTCCTTGAGGAAGATCAAGCATATACATTTAGGATGAGATTCTATAAAATGTCAGAGAAAATAGTATCTATAAGCAATCACATAAATGCAAAGAATAATACTCATGAGGAGTTCAGGAAAAATCATCCCAGGTTATGTACTGTGCTAATTCTAAAAGGATATTTTAACCTTGTAGTAATTTTTGCTTTTGTATTAGTACCTTACCTTTTGTAACTATTTCAATATTACCCCTCCCCAAATACTTTTAAGATGGCATTGAGTATATTTCAATCTTCGTCTTTGTTGAAAGCTCAGGGCCATTTTTTTTCAGGCTTTATTGTTCTTGCTATTGTGTGGCATATTCATCTGCCTAGATGCATTTCTACTCAACTCAAATTTTATTTAAAACCAAAGATATCACCATAATGCAAGATTTGATGCAAGGGATGGAAGGGATCTTTTATTTTATTAAGAATTAATTACGCCGGGCGTTGGTGGCGCATGCCTTTAATCCCAGCACTCGGGAGGCAAAGGCAGGCAGATCTCTGTGAGTTCGAGGCCAGCCTGGGCTACCAAGTGAGTTCCAGGAAAAGGTACAAAGCTACACAGAGAAACCCTGTCTCAAAAAATCAAAAAAAAAAAAAGAATTAATTACAAAAGAGGTATCTCTAAGCTTGAAGTCAGGAGTAAGTTATAGCTGAATAGTTCTCTTAATAGCTTTTTCTCTAAAGCAACTGAAGCATTTCTTTAGCAATGCTAAATTTTAAAATATTTAATTTAGGATTGAAGAGATGACTCAGGTTTTTCCAGAGGGCTCCAGTTCCTAGCACCCATGTGGCAGCTCAGAATTTTCTGTAACTCTAATTCTTGGGAATTGGATACCCTTTTGGTTTTTCGAGACAGGGTTTCTCTGTGTAGTTTTTGGTGCCTGTCCTGAATCTCACTCTGTAGACCAGGCTGGCCTTGAACTCACAGAGTTCTGCCTGCCTCTGCCTCCCAAGTGCTGGGATTAAAGGCATGTGTCACTGCTGCCTGGCAATAAAATACTTTTTAATTAAGGAACTTACATTGTTTCTACATATGTTACATTGTAAACATAACTTTATATGTACCAGAAAACTAAAAATTCTTGTGATTTGCTGTTGTCATGCTCACTTTTTGTTAATACTGCTAAGCTTTGCCTGTAATTATGGATAATTATAAAAGAATAAGTAACTAGCTCTTGGACCTGTCTATAAAATTATTATGAATATGATAGCAACACATAGCTTTTATTTGCAAACTAAATATGATAAAGAAATGTCTAAAATAAGCAAAAATTCTTTTAAATTTTTATTAAAATTTCTTTTCAACATATTTTGATCATAATTTCCTGTTCCATAAACTCTTTCCAGATTATCCTGTGGTACTGGAAGTCACTCTTTTTGCTATCAGAGGAAAAAGGCAATCATCAATGTCATCCAGTTACAAACCCCATGATCTATAATGTGGCCTGTCTGAAAGATATAGTGGTACAATGGTGGCACAAATGTTATGGAAGTAACCAACCACTTTTTATTATTGAATTTAAGACCCACTTCATGAGATAGAACCCATACTTGACACAGCTAAAGTGGTCAATAATATGAGACTAGATAGGTCATAGGCCCTGTGGGAAAACCTACTACTATTATTCTACTTATGGAACATAGCAATAAAACAACTCCCAAAATGATACATTGTTATATCCATAGTCCAGTGCATGCATCAACTCTCACAAAAAAAGCTTCTTATTTCAGAGACCCACATCATTTTAAGAAATTTAAAGAATTCACACTTTGAGAATTTCATAAATGTATACAATATATTTGATGATATCCATCCCTACTTCCTTTCAACTCTTCCTAGATGTCCCCCAACACATTTCTCTCCAAATTTCATGTCATCTTTTTGTAATCCACTGGATCTAATCCATGCTGCTCCTATGTACATGGATGTGGGACCATCCACCTGAACATGGACAACCTACCAAGGGCCATAGCTCTGAAGAAAACTGATTCTTCCTCCACCAATAGCTTTCAACTGGCAAAGGTCCTCAACTAGAGTAGGACTTCCTGGCCTGTTACCCATCTATGTTGTAATCCTAACTGGCTTGATTTTTTTTTTTGGTTTTTCAAGACAGGGTTTCTCTGTGTAGCTTTGTACCTTTCCTGGAACTCACTTGGTAGTCCAGGCTGGCCTCGAACTCACAGAGATCCGCCTGGCTCTGCCTCCCGAGTGCTGGGATTAAAGGCATGCGCCACCACCGCCCAGCAACTGAATTGATTTTTTTGCAAGCCTTTTATGCAAGCACCCATAAGCTCTCTGAGCTCATGAATATAACAGTCCCGTCATGTTGGGAAGATACTCTGTCACAGCAGTATTCTTCTAACTCTTAGAATTGTACAATTCTCTCTTCTGCAATGTGCCCTGAGGGTGGTGTGTGTGTGTGTGTGTGTGTGTGTGTGTGTGTGTGTGTGTAACTGATAAGGAAAACACCAATCAGCATCTAAAGTGGAGTAACATAATCCAGAAGGCAACACAACCTTATATTACATGCTGCTGTAACCTCTAAGGATCACAACTTGACCAACACCTTAAAGGGCCATATCATACAACTTTCACTGGTATTGTACTTGTTTGATAACCTATGACATCATGAAGAATTATCTTCCTGTAAAGGGTAACTACATTTAAGCTCATATATGTATGGAAGCTTCTAAAATACTAGGTGCCCACATGGCCTTTTCAAGCATCCTTAGTATGGTTGAGCTCTTCAGCATTCCTTTCTTTGCCCCCTCATCTCTCATCATTTAAGCTCCTTCATTATTCCATTTGCCCCTTTCTATCACCTGTGCTCTGCCATCCCCTCACATTTTTAACGTATTTCTTCATCTCCTCAGTGCCTCTTTCTAGTTTTCTGGCTTCTACAAGCTCTTCTTGTTAATCACACATATCTAAATATTTGACACTAAGAACTGTATGAGAGAGATCATGTGATGTTTGTATTTGGTAGCCTGGGTAACAAATTAGTATCATTTTCCCAATTTCCATTCATTTATCAGCAAATTTCATAAGTTCATCTTTCTTTACATCTGAATAAAATTCCATTGCGTATATGTACCACATTTTTATTGTCCATTCTTCTGTCAATGGGCATCTTAATCATCCCATTTCCTACACAAATAACTTATAAAATTCGTAATTAACAAAAGGAGCAACCAATCAAAAATGTGAGTTAAAAAAAATCTATAAAAGACTTCTTGCCAAAAAGGTAAACAGATGGCAAATAAGTAAATTAAAATGTGACTCACATCATATGTCTTCAGGGAATTGTAAAATAAGACAATGAGATGCCATCACACTCCTGTTAGAATGGCCAAAATCCAGCACACAAGTAACACCAAATGCTGATGAGCATGCAGCACCTCTTGGATACTCTTTTATTTTTGTTGGGATTACAAAACAATAGGACATCTCTGGAAGGTAGTTGAGTTATTTCTCAAATACAAAATTAAATATATGTTTATAATGTAATCCAATAACCATACATCTTGATGTTTTGACAAAAGAAAACCTGTAATGGATGTTTCATCAACTTCGTTTATAACTGTCAAACTTGAAAGCAGCTAGTATGCCCTTCAGTAGGTGAGCAGATAAATGAGGACAATATCAACTATGGGCACAAGGAAAGAAATAAAGTTTCAACCCATGAAAGACATGGAAGAAAGCCGAGTGCACATTTCAAAGTAAAGGCGCCAATACGAAATGGCTACATAGCACTGAATTTCAACTCAAATGCATCTTGAAATAGGCAAGTCAGGGTGACAGTGTAAAGACTAGGGACTGTAGTTGGGGGAGGCTGAGTATGTGGAGCACAGAGGAGTTTTCAGAGCAGTAAAATCATTCTGCATGATGCTATACTAATGGATCTATGTCATTATATGTTTGTCCACAGCCACAGATTGCATGGTCTTTCTTAATTGATTATAGGGATAATGGGGTGTGGATACAGGCCCATTTGTTACAGAAAATGCATCTTTTAGGAGAGAGAGGTTGAGAAAAACAAGCACAGCAAAACTCAGCCTGTTACCAAAATATTTTGATAAACCTTAGCCTGAACTTCTCCTTGGAGAGCAGAGATGGCTGCACACTGATACCTCCCCCACCATGTTCCTTTGAGGCACTATCTGTCAGAGGCCATATAGACATATTGGTTGTGGTATCCATTCAGCAAGAGGCCTTGGAATATTTGACCAACTGACCAGATCCAGAACATGGCAGCTCTATCTTCCCTACCTTGTAAGCTCACAAGAAAGCTGATCCTTAATTAAGTTTGATTGCTTTATCTGTTAGTTGCTTAATTAACTTGTTAAATGAAATAAATGCATGTTTAGTAAGAAACAAGTGATTTCTAGTTTCCTTGGAAACCTCTCTGCCATTGACTTTTTCATCCGAGGCAGGATTTGTGTAGAGTAATTGGCAATTGGCTCCATTACAGCACAAATTTGGCAGGATCCTCAAGTAAGGTGAAAATGGGAATTGATCCTTGCACTGTGCAATGGGGCTGCCATAAATGGAAATGAGAAAAGAAAAAAGTTTGGTTGAATGGAGAATCTGAATGCTTGACTGAAGTAGGGTAAGTGGGGAACAAGTCAGGATGAAGTGCCTAGAGAGGCTTGCCTTGACCAAAGAAGCCACCAGGTGGCAATGGGAAACAAGCCAAATCTACAGACTTACCTGGAACAATGCCAGACATCTAAATTTATAATGAGAAATGGATTGGATCTGAGACTACATTTTTTGAATAGTGTAAGACAATGCTTTCAGGACCAGCATTGACTCCTCAGACCTCATTCATCTAGGATAATCCTGCTCAGTTCATGTAGTACTCTGTTGTCACTTAGGGATCAAGCCTTCACTTCCAACATCCTTGGGGATAAGTGAGCCCTTAAGAATCTCACCAGACAATGGTCATGCTGCTTTAAAACAGTATATTCTTGGAGAAGCTATAGGAGGATTCTTGATTTGCTCTAAACTGGAAATTCCCATCAGTACAAGTTTGGTTTACTGTGAGTGTGCTGTTTAGATTTCTAATTCACCAATCTAATATTGTCTATGTATGCACAATTATAAAAATGTTTTGATGTGGGGCTATTATCTGTAAATATTAAAATATACATTTCTGAGTCCATGTAGTAGGGTACTTTGAGTCCAGATATTGGACGTTCCTATGTATGATTGATATGGCAAAGTCTTGGGTATATACACAGTCTGAGAGGCTGGAGTGAGTGCACATGAAGGTCACATGATGAACATTTTTTAATTTTAATTTTTAATTTTTTTTGACCTTGAAGAATTCTCTGTTTGGTTCTTTAATAAACCCATGGGTTGCTAAGGTAGTTGATATCTTCAAAGAATAAAGAAAATTGCTGTAAGTCATCTGTGGAAATTGGGTAAAAGAAAGGTGGCAAGTGGGGTTGTCATTGCCAAGAGGCTACAGACTGGGCTTTAAGGGGGTAGACAAAGAACTGCCTGGATGTGACAGTGAGGAGGAAGATGCAGTCTGGATCAGTTTGAGTTCTTCAGTGAGCCACAAGAGAACCATCCCTTGACAGTCTACATGGGAGGCAGCATCTCTGGAGAGTTGGAAGAAAGAGGCTGGTGGTTATTTGGCTCTGAGGGGAGGCCTGCTGGCCAGCTTCTATTTGTTTTCCAGGCTTGTCTCCCTACCAGGATCCCTGGGGTGTAGCAAACAAGCTTTTTCACAGTTTGTAGGATGAACTATACTTTTGCATGCAGCCACTGTAAACCAGCTGTTTAACTTAAACGAGAAGACTATCTGAATGACTGGAAACATCATGAGTTCAATAATGACCATATTGCTCAATCTTAGTTACCCCAAAGACATGACATGAGATGAATGATGTAAGCCCTGCCAAGAATTTCAAGAATATTGTTTTATTTTATAATTAATTTAATTTTACATATCAGCCACGGATTCCCCTGTCCTCCGTGCTCCCGTCCCCCCTCCCCTCAATCCACCCACCAATTCCCATCTCCTCCAGGGCAAGCACTCCCCTGGGGATTCAGCTCAGCCTGGTAGATTCAGTCAAGGCAGGTCCAGTCCCCTCCTCCCTTTACCCAGGCTGAGCAAAGTGTCCCTGCATAGGCCCCAGGCTCCAAACAGCCAGCTCATGTACTAAGGACAGGTCCTGGTCCCACTGCCTGCAGGCCTCCCAAACAGTTCAAGCTAGTTGACTGTCTCACTTATCCGGAGGGCCTGATCCAGTTCCATGGGGGCTCCTCAGCTATTGGTTCATAGTTCATATGTTTCCACTAGTTTGGCTATTTGTCCCTGTGCTTTTTCCGATCACGGTCTCAACATCACTCCCTCATATAATCCCTTCTCTCTCTCGCCCATTGGACCCCCGGAGCTCCCCCTGGGGCCTGGCCATGGATCTCTGCATCTGCTTCCATGACTCATTAGATGAGAGTTCTATCACAACAGTTAGGGTGTTTGGCCATCCTATCACCAGAGTAAGTCACTTCGGGCTTTCTCTAAACCATTGCCAGTAGTCTATTGTGGGGGTATCTTTGTGGATTTCTGGGGACCTCTCTAGCACTTTTCTTCTTCCTAATTCCCATGGGGTCTTAATTTATCATGGTCTCTCCTTGTTCTCCCTCTTTGTTCTTGATCCAGCTAGGATCTCCCACTCCCCTAAGCACTCTTTCCCCTGACCCTTGCCCTTCATTACTCCCCCTCAAGTCCAGTTTGGTCATGTAGATCTTATCCATTTCTCTATCGTTGGGCGATCCCTGTGTCTTTCTTAGGGTCCTCTTTACTAGGTAGCCTCCCTGCAGTTGTGAGTAGCAGTCTAGTCATCCTTTGTTTTACATCTAGTGTCCACCTATGAGTGGGTACATACCATGTTTGTCTTTCTGAGTCTAGGTTACCTCACTCAGGATGATTTTTTTCTAGATCCATCCATTTGCCTGCAAACCTCATGATGTCATTGTTTTTTTCTGCTGAGTAGTAGTCCATTGTGTATATGTACCACATTTTATTTATCCATTCTTCAGTTGAAGGGAATCTAGGTTGTTTCCAGGTTCTGGCTATTACAAACAGTGCTGCTATGAACATAGCTGAGCATGTGCCCTTGTGGTATGATTGAGCATTCCTTGGGTATACGCCCAAGAGTGGTATAGCTGGGTCTTGGGGGAGATTGATTCCCAATTTTCTAAGAAAGCATCATATTGATTTCCAAAGTGACTGTACAAGACTGTACAAGCTTGCATTCCCACCAACAGTGGAGGAGAGTTCCCCTTGCTCCACATCCTCTCCAGCATAAGCTGTCTTCAGTGTTTTTGATCTTAGCCATTCTGATGGGTGTAAGGTGGTATCTCAGAGTCATTTTGATTTGCATTTCCCTGATGATTAGGGATGTTGAGCAATTCCTTAAATGTCTTTCAGCCATTTGAGCTTCCTCTGGTGAGAATTCTCTGTTTAGCTCTATAGCCCATTTCTTAATTGGACTGTTAGGCATTTTGATGTCTAATTTCTTGAGTTCTTTATATATTCTGGATATCAGCCTTCTGTCAGATGTGGGGTTGGTGAAGATCTTTTCCCATTCTGTAGGCTGTCTCTTTGTCTTGTTGTAATTGTGTTCTTTGCTCTACAAAAGCTTCTCAGTTTCAAGTGGTCCCATTTATTAAGTGTTGCTCTCAGTGTCTGTGATACTGGTGTTATATTTAGGAAGTGATCTCCTATGCCAATGCATTCAAGACTACTTCCTACTTTCTCTTCTATCAGTTTCAGTGTAACTGGATTTATGTTGAGGTCTTTGATCCCCTTGGACTTAAGTTTTGTGCATGATGACAGATATGGATCTATTTGCAGCCTTCTACATGTTGACATCCAGTTAAAGATGGTTTCTTTTTTCCATTGTACAGTTTTGGCTTCTTTATCAAAAATTATATGTTCATAAGTGTGCGGATTAATGTCAGGATCTTCACTTCTATTCCATTGGTTCACATGTCAGTTTTTATGCCAGTACCAAGCTGTTTTTTTTTAATTTATTTTATTTTATTTTACAATATAATTCAACTTTACATATCAATCATAGATCCCCCCGTTACCCCTCCTGCCACCCCGCCCCCCTCTCCCCGGCCCACCCCCATTTCCATCTCATCCAGGGCAAAGACTCCCCTGAGGATTGAGATCAATCTGGTGGACTCAGCCCAGGCAGGTCTAGTCTCCTCCTCCCAGGCTGAGCCAAGGGTCTCTACTAAGCCCCAGGTTTCAAACAGCCAATTCATGCACTGAGCACAGGACCCGGTCCAACTGCCTGGATGCCTCCTAAACAGATCAAGCCAATCAACTGTCTCACCCATTCAGAGGGCC
>CABHPH010114007.1:0-11140 GCA_902168325.1 Peromyscus nudipes
TTAAATAGTAAATTTTATCTGCACTTTACAACAGCAGATTTTTATGGTGATACATGAAATTATTTTTACAATATAGTAGGTGGGGAAAGGTTACAGAATTGTGTACACAAGAAGATCACTTTGTCTGTTTAAAAATCAACAAGCATTTTCCTCACACAAACCTGAGGACATATTCTTATCATCTTAGGACCAGACCTGTCTGTGAGAGAAGCTGGGTAGTGAGTACTCAGTCTCAGCAGTCAGGGCTGGGATGGAAGGGAAAGGCTGGCTGGAGCACAGATCAAACCACCTACTGTAAAAGCTGCATCAGAGACAGGAGTCTTAGAATCCAGCTCCATTCTTTTTCCTGTTGCACCAGATAAAATGTGAGATGGGCCAGGTCTACTTAGGTATAATGGATACAAAAACCTATGGCTTTTCTCTGAATTTATAACAATACTGGGTGGCAATTCAGAGAGTGTCGTCTAAAGCCAGTTCTCAACCTTCCTAATTTCTTTAATACAGTTCCTTATGTTGTAGTGACCCCTCCCCCAAACATAAAATTATCTTGTTGCTACTTCATAACAGTAATTTTGCTACTATTATGAATTGTAATATAAATATCTGATATGTGACCCCTGTGAGGTCGCACCCCATAGGTTGAGAGCCGCTGGGAAGCAACATTGCTTGGTCTAAATATATCATTCTCTAAGTCTTTCACTTTGGGTAACAAAAACTACTTGTTTATTTATCATCTACATAAGGTGAGCACTCTGAATCAAGGAAGGTTTCAGAGGAGTACACAATTCAGTATTTTTCCTAAACAGATGTTCTGTTAGCATAGTGGGGTTCATCATAGTCTACCCACTGTAGTCTGATAATTACCATGCACTGACTGTATCTGTAGCCCAGGCTGCTATGAAATGCTGATTTTAAGTGAGAAACAAACAAACAAAATAAAATAGAAAAACAAAGCGGAAGATTGGGGGAATAGAATAAACCCTTGGGTGGAGGCCACAAGAGCTAGGTCTGGATTTGAGCTCCGCCACTTATCTCTCACAAATGTTCTTACTCAACATGTCACTACATCTCTATCACAGGCACCAAGGTAAGTACTGGGGACAGGATGAGGGGAAGGTACTAATAAGCCACAATCTCGATCCTGAGATGACCTTGTACTTGGTCAAGATACTTAATCTACAGACTCTCAGCTTCCTCACCTGTAACTCAAAGACAAATACATCACCGCATCATCACAGGTAGAATCTCAATGTTGGTGCCCTTCGGGTTTTGGAGCTAGCAGTCTGTTATGAAGGGGCTGCTCTGTGTCCTGTGAATGTAGTGTCATCCCTGGCCTCTACTCACTACGGGCCAGCAGCACCCAATCCCTTGCCAGTAATGACAACCAAAACTCTCTGCACACATTTCCAAATGTCCCCCAGGAATAACTTGCTCCTGTTTGAGAACATCTGAAATAGTGACATACTGGAAAACATTTTTAAAAGCATAAGATACTGAATCAATTTATGTCAGTATTAATATAAATCCATTTGTAAGACTATTTGTCAAAAAAAAACCCAAAACAAAAAAGACCTTTAAAATTTTACAGTTTCCTTAAGAATGTTTTATTTGCTATTTTTATATATTTTGCCTACCATTAAAAGCCCTTTAGGGCTTTTTGGTGCATTTTTCTTACTCAAACTCAGTATCTTCATTACAGCATATTTTTTTAATGTATCACTATGCTAACACGACAGAGTCAAATATAATTGCAATCTCTACAAAGCAGAAATTCTATTTTCTTTGTCCAAAATCGCAGTGCTTGTTGCCTACCTTTTAAGGACAAGGGACTGGATCTGGTGAATTCTGCATTTGATGGCCTGTGCTGTTTATACATGCCCACGTACTCCTTAACTCTGGAATCAATGGTTTCTTTTAACAGCAAGCAAACTTCCTAAAGTAAATTTAAAACATTAGACATTTCTAGTTTAATGCAATGTAAAGAAGAAAAGATTATACATGCTGAAAAAGCAAATGCTGGCATTTAGTTAGCTTTTGAACCCAGCTGTGAATGCTGTGCAGTCTTCTGGGGTGCAGTGCACGTTAAATGTGCTACCAAAGATGGCTCCATGACTGATGTTGGCTCACTTTAGTTCCTCTCTGCCTCAGTTTCACAATTCCAAACGGAAGATTTAAAAGTTTACTTCAAAAGCGGGATGTGACTTCAGGAATGTTTTCATATAAGTATCAGTCTACCACACTATATGGAAAGAAGAGATAAATCACATGGAGCTGTCTACACAGGTTCAGCATGGGACTCAGGGGGTCCTTACAGAGGCAGAAAGGAGTGTAAGAACACTCCTATAGTCAGTACAGGTGGCTGGGGGACAGGTTACAGCTGCCGCTGACTCTGGCCCCCGTCTTACTGCACTATTGTCCTGCTTGCAGATACAGTGTTACTCGATGTTATTTATACAAGAAAAGCCAGAAACAGTGGAGTGGAACCTTTCATTTTCCAGCATGGTTCAAATTTATTTTTTATATTTTACTGTGGTGTAACCACCATCACTCATTGGTTTCTGGCCTTGGGTTTACAAACACAAGAGAGTCAGCATGTTGGCAAGAGGGTAATGTGATCTTCTTACCATTGTGATTATGCTCTAGCCCCAACTGCTTTTTAAAATCACATTCATACTCTTCATTTATGAATGATAAAAGTAAATTCTCGTGTCTCTGGTTATTAGATAGCAGAACCAGGCTTGAATTCAATTTCAGCATGCCATATTATTAATAAATTTCTAGAGATACTAGTTGGCATGTAATATTTGCAAAGGACAGCAACAAAAAATAACTCAGAAATCCAACCACACAATGGGTATTAATATTTTGTTTAGTGTTTCCTGCATTACCAAGAAAATGGAATTTACCATAGGAAATCAGGGGAAGCTACATATAAAACTGATAGTTAATGAGCGATAAATCCTAGATCAATTCCCAACAATTCTGCAGCAGATTCAGAGCTGTTCAGGTCACCTCAAACTTGTTCCACTTGTTTCTCAGAAAGCCATCAAAGGTTAATCGTTGAGACTCTTCGTAATTACAACATGAACCAGGTTTTTGGCTGCTTGTTCTTTTTTTTTTTTTTTCAAATACCCCTTAAACAGTATATAAAATCCTTGATTTAACACAAACATAGACATTTCTACATAAAATACAAATGCCAGTCTCCTCTCTCTTGCTTTTTATTTGCAGCTAAAAAATGCAGTGCTTTGTGGAATATAAAGATATCCACTTACAGCTGAATGCTTTGGCACTGCTCACACTACACAAAGGCAGCCTTGCCTCATACTGTTGTTCTAGCAATTAAATAATTTTTGCTTCACATGCAGGGTTCAACTATGACTGAGCTAGAAAATATGTAGAAGACACACAAGGCAACAAGGATTGTTAAAATTTGGTCATAAATACCCTATAAGGCTAGAACTAAAAATAGTATGACAAAAATAGAGCCCATACACATGAAGTTTCTCACTATATTCTAGGCATTCTTTATGGGAATCAGGTTTCAGGAATTAAAAATGGACAATGTCAGAGTAGACAGATACCTAAGAACTGATGTGCCAGGCTGGGTAAAGCATCTTCTTCAGACCCAGAGCAATGCAGGAGAAGAAAAGAGCCAGCACTATCTGAGAAGTAGGTGAAAGACCAAGTAAAAACCCATGAGTGAGAGGAAGACAGGCACAGCTTCCCTATGCTAACAGAGGCTCGTGTTTGCGTCCTCAAGTTTACAAATGAGACAATTTCAGTTTGTCTCTTTGAGTCCAAAGACAACTTGACCTGGACTCAAATGAAACATATGTTCAATATATGAACCCAGCCCTCTTTTTAATCAAAGTGACTGTTAAAATGCAATCAAACTGGTTGTTTATGAAACCCCAATCATGGGATGATCTAAAGATTAAAAAACAAGAAAGCATTGATCGAACATATGTAAAGTCATAACCTTTCTTCAAGTCTCCTTTTGAAGACATGGACATAAATTATCTCTGACTAACTCCAATATCAGTGAACATATATTGCTTAATAGAGGCAGCAAACTATCAGTTTGCTTTGAGAGGAAAGCTCAGCTTGGTAGAGTAAGCAGACCTCTTGCATTCACCACTGAAGCAGCTCTCTGCAGGTTCCATCATGCACCACTGCTAAGTCATGCCTCACTGCTCTGGACTAGGCACTAGTTGGAACAATACAGCTGGATGTGGCACCTTGACAAGAAATCTACCCTCGTGCTTTCCAGAGGAGGTGGTTCACATTATCTTGGCTCTAGAACCTTCCATATCAACCATTCTTGGTCAAAACTGCCTAAATATCAACGTTAAAGGTCTACAGCTTAAGTCTTCAAGCTGTGAGGGAACATGGGAAAGTTTGGGCCTGAAATGGTGGATCTGAGAACCTTTCAGAAGTCATAGGGTAAGATTCCTTGTATGAAATATTACTTACTTTGGTGGAATGAATGTACTAATTTGAATCATATGGACATGTGTTAGTGGCCTAGAATTTGAGATTTCAAGATGGAGAATAGAGGACAAAAGTCCTGACCTGTTAAATATAAAGTCTTCAAGAAAACAGTCCACAATCAATTTCCTTAATGAAAAATTCATCACATGAAACTTTGTGTCTTCTTCTTAGCATTAGGTCACTAGGTATCCCTGCAAAATAATGACCACAAAGTACTGGTTGTGTTACCATTTGACTGAGTGGATGGGTAGGTTAGTTTTAGGGACATGAATAAATGATCACAAACAGCAGGTTCCTCTCTCCTGTTACTAGTTTTGTTACTATTCAGCATTACTGCTTAATACAATTTACTTTTCTTTACTCCTCTAAAAGTAATGGCCGCAGATAAACACTAGGAAGGAATGAGGAGCAATATATTTTGAAGGTTTTTAAATTACACTTACTCATTTACTTGTAGTGTATATGTATGCAGCTGTGTGGGCACACATGACGCTGTGGACATGTGGAGGTCAGAGGACGACTTACAGGAGTTAGTTCTCTCCTCCCACTTTGCCTGTCCTGGGAATTGAACTCAGGTCAGTGTTGGGTGGCAGGCACCTTTACCCATGGAACCATCCAACTGGCCTGTTTTGAAACTGTTGAACAGGCCTCTGCCTCAGTACCTGTCCCTGATCTCTACAGAAGGAAACAAATAATGATTTCCCACCACAGGAACTCACAGAGAGGGTGTTGAAGCCACAGGAGACTGAGGCCTTATCCGGTCAAACTTATCTGGTCAAATTTGAAGACAGAGGAGGAGGAAGCTCTAGGGGAGGTCAAATATCAGACTCAACCTTTGCAAACCATGGGAGAGTAGCATAGGCGGAGACTCAAGGATAACTCTTGATTCTCCTGTAACTTAACTACTAATAACTGGTTTTGAAGATTTTGATTTTGATATATGTGTGTATGTGTATGCTGGGAACTTATCTCGGCTTCCCAGGAATGAGTCACTTCTTAAATAAATAGCTAACTATTGACTGGAAAGCCTTACTAATGAAAAAAAAAAATTAAATGACACATTTTATATTTTAGATGCATTAACCATGGTTAAACAAATACTTAGGAATGGCAGAGATTTTTTTTTAACTCTGGCATGCAATTTAGTAGAAAGGCAAACTGCTCACGTGGCAACAGCAACTAATCAGTTTTAGGCTGACCATCACAACTGAGATCACTGAAAAGCTTAATCAACTGTAGCCAATTTTGGAAGTAAACAGTAAAATAATTACATTTTACTTAAATATTTCAATATTTCTAGGCTATGAAGTTGACACAACAGCTTTTTTTTCCCCAAAATTCTCCTAAAATTTCATGTATTAGCAGAGCAAAACTACATACTCCAAACTTGTGTTATTCAATCAATCCATCCATATCAACTATCTGCTTTACTGGCTGGTCAACAGCAGAGGAGGAAGACTGAAGTTCCTCTTCACTTGTCAAAGGCCCATGACAGTGAAAAGAGGTGAACATGGAAGTAAGGATTAATACAGATGTGGATTAGCCTTGAGTGAATTCCACACCTGTTCCCGGTGCCGCTGGCCTTCTCATCACTCAGATCAAAATCCCTGCCTGCTTGGAGTAGTTTGGCTTCTTTTTCCTCCCTTTCTATTATAGAGAACCATTTTACCCAACATAAAGGGGATTAAAATTTTAGGTATAAATAACAGAGCCTGAGATGAGGACATAGAGATGATGAAGTGCCTACCAAACATGTAAAGGCCCTAGATTAAATCCCTAACACCAGATGCACACACACAGAGAACCAAGTCAACACCAGATTAGCGTAAGAAACATATGGCCATGTCAGTTTCTCTAAGGCAGAGGGGGACACACATGTATATTCGTTACTAGGCATAGTCTTACTTTTCAGTAGTTAACTATCACTCAACTTTTTAAAGGAAAACATTAATGAAGATGAAAACTGAGAAGAGCTGACATTTCTTTCAGCAGGTACAAAAAGAAACTGTTTAAAGAACAAAAATGTTTGTTGTACCTCTTTCTTCTGTTCAGAAAACCAACTGGAATCTTTGTTGGAACCTTGTGGCACTATATGAAGATCCACGAGGACAGCAAAATGTCCACACTGAAAGAGAAGGGGTGAATATATATTAACGGCAAAATGTATCTGAAGCTCATGCACAGTAGACAACTACAGAGAATCTCACAAACTCCTCACACAAGAAAACAGCAACAAAATCACTCCTGGATAGAATCTCAGCATGGCTATTAACATTCATAAGTTCATATTTATAGTGGAAATGCTAAGAAGAAATATAGGCTTAACTAGGATGGAAATGACAACTGTCTCTAGACTACTTCTTGAAAAGGGCTCACCAGAAATCTCAGTGGCAGCTGGAAGGCTGCCAAACAGAGAAGTGGAACAGGGCAATCAATACTACGTAGACTTCAGAAAAGATCAATTATATACAGAGCCAGGGACTTCCTTTCTCTGCTATGGAATAATCCTTCTGTACACTGTGAATATGTATTACTCTCATTGGTTAATAAAAAACTGACTTGCTAGTAGCCAGGCAGGAAGTATAGGCAGGACAACCAAACTAAGGATGCTGGGATAAAGAAAGGTGGAGTCAGAGGAGTTGCCAGTAGACTCAGGGAGAAGCGAGATGAACATGCTGTACTGAGAAAAGGTACTAAGCTATGTGGCTGAGTGTATATAAGAAATATGGGTTAATTTAAATGTAAGAGATAGCCAGTAACAAGCCTGAGCTATTGGCCAATCATTTATAATTAATATAAGCCTCGGTGTGTGTATTTGGGAGCTTCTGGTGAGACAGAAACTTCTGCCTACATTTATCCTCAGTAGTAAAGAATCTATATAAGCTATTGCCTTTTGACAAGAAATTAGGTTGACCAAAGAGCTTGGACTAGAAATAAATACCCAGAAAAACAAGAAGGAAGAAAACCAGAGAATAAAGAAGGTAGACATCGGATGCCAGTTATCAAAACTAAGGAGAGTTTCAAATATGCTGTGAATTTTCAAAGCTTCCTTTCTTACTCTATTGGCTAGCTCATGCAGAACGTTAAGAGAAAAAAATGAAAATATTGTATGTCTGTATGGTACAATAGTATAGCTAACTGGGTACTCAAAATATGACTACGGTGGCTGAAAAGCTGACATTTTAATTTTATTTAAAGTAAATCTGGTAGCCCCATGTAGCTAATGTCTCTACACTGGACAGCAGGTAGATGGATCTCATGAAAAGATGTAGCCAGGCTAGAGAGATGGCTTGGTGGGTAAAGTGTCTGCTGTGCAATCATGAGTACCAGCCCTGAGATGTACCTCAAGTCCCAGTGCTGGGAGGGCAGAGACAAGCAGATTCCAGAAGCTTACTGGCCAGTCAGTCAAACTGAAATGGCAAGCTCCAGGTTCAATAAGAGACCCTGCCTCAAAAAAGAAAGTGAGGATCAATGCAGGAAGATGCTGACCTCTGGCCTCATGTAGGAACTCATGCAGGGGAGCCTGTAGGAGCTCATGCACAAACACATACACAGAGGCAGTAACTTTATAAATCTTCACACCTCATGAGTCATTTCTGAGATTACCAAGATAACAGTAAATAAACACTGTGGAAAGGAAAGAATGTATAACCAAGACCATAGGTTGGGGATGTCCAACAGACCTGTAGGAAAGTCACTTTTATAAATCTCTAAGAAGGTCTTTAATTTCCTTTTTACACTTTTGTGAAAACACGATGAAAGCAGATTTAACAAATGGTGCTAGAGCATCAGGTACAAACACAAAAAGAAAAATGAAACTCAAGCGGCATCCGCCTTACTACCAGACACAAAATTTGAGATGGATTACAGACTTAAGCATGAAAACCAAAAACTATTATTCTCATCATAAGGGCAGGAAAAGAATTCTTATGTATGATCTAGAAAATACAAAACATTGAAGGAAAAATTTTCGATTAAACTGGACATCATCAAAAGAAGAAATGTCTGCTCATCAGCAATACCACCAGTGGAATGCTATGTGTACTGCAAACTGGATAAAATACACTCAGAAATACGCATGTCTGACATGAGGGATTGGTATACAAAATATGGAAACAACTTCTATGGGCTGATAGATGTTCTTAAAATCTAAGCTTAAATACACAGCACAAATATGAAAAATGGATGGCTGCACATGAAAAAGTGTTCAACATCACTGTTCACCAGTCAAACTCAGTTCCCAATCAACAGCTACAGCCACAAAATGCATGAGAAGGAAGTACAAGACCAATAGCACACCAAATGGCACGGAGGAGCTGAAGCAGCCCCAACTTACACACTGGTGGGAATGGAACTGGGCCGAACCACTTTGGCAAATGTTGCCAGTTTCCTACAAGTAGTCATGCACTTACTGTCTAGGCCAACAAGGCCGCCCTACAAGTTTACCTGAGCCTGAGAGCTCTGTTTACACTAACCCAAACCGAAGACAGACTCAAGGCTCATCAACAGGAGAATAAACTAGCTGTATTCTGGTCACACAACAGAATAGCATTCACCAAAATGTTGACACAGCCAAAATAGACTCATCTCAAAAACAGAATGAGCTAAAGAGGCCAGACCAATGGATGTTTACAATATGGCTCCATGACAGGAAGTCCTACAACAGTGAGAGCCATGTGTAGTGAAGTGCCAGGGCAGTTCCTGAGAGGCATATGAAGAAGCCAAATGCAGTGACAGGAAGATGCTGGGTCCTGAAGGGGATCTTGGTTGTACACCTAAAAGCAGTTCTTCTGTTCTCACCATGTATAAATCATTGACTACTAATAAATAATTTTAAAATGTAAGTATGAGGTCTGAAACTGTGTGTATATTATATGGCCTCCTATGAGACCAGTGTACTGTGGCCATCTGAATGCAACTTAGTGTGATGCACTCGGAATTTATTTTAATTAAAGAGAGCCAAGAGAATATTAGAAAGCCATAAAAAATATCAGTGTATCACATGGTAAGATTGAGAACTGCTTTGTGAAACGTAGGCTGTGTATGAGTTATGATGAAAGGCTAATTTCTTTTTGTGGGCTGCAGTAAAAAAAAATGTTTGAAAACCATACTCAAGTATATTGTTATGCTTATGCTTAGAATTTCTTCCAAATTGTTGATTACAGATCTAACCTTTAAGGTGTATGCTGCCACCAGGTGGAGGTCAGATGCCACAACTACAAGATCTTAGCTGGGGAACAGTAACATTTTGTGTGCCATGTATCTCTCTTTAGCCAACTGAAAATCTGATAAAATGTGCTCAGAATGCTTTTTAAATACATAAAATATAATATATGGGATTAAAAACTGACTATATTGAAGTACATTTATCAAAATCTTTAAAAGCGGTCCCAAATGTGTGATCCAGTAACAATGTGTGCGTGTTTTGCAGGCAATGATTTGTATCACAAACTGATGACCCAGTGATGACAGCACACTGAAGGCAGTGAAGTGCATCTCTGGCATTTTCAGATAGCTGCAACAACTCTAACCACACAGAGCTGTGATTTCCAGTGGCCACAAGCACTGCCAAAAGAAAAACAAAACCAAACCCACTATACTGTGAGTCCTACAGTCATAATAAAAAGAGGCCTGCCTTTATGAGAACCTGGTCAGAATCGAGCTCCAGCTTCCCCATCTAAGTGCAGTGAAGCTCCCAATGAAACCCAAGGTTCAATTTGGAGTTTTCTCACACCCCAGTCTATGCTTGATTATAGACTAATTAAATTTTTCTTTCTTTAAATAAATAAATCCTCAACTCTTTTTTTTTTTGAGAGGGGGAGGCTGGGGGGCAGAAGGAGGGAAGAGGGGGATCTTTGATTGGTGTGTAAAATGAATGAAAAAAAATTTCTTAATAAAAAAATACTCAACTCTTACACTGGCACTGCAAGAGAGAACTTTCCTAGGTTTCTGGAAGGTTCTGTGCCGGAAGGCTCCCCCTGGACAGCCAGCAAGCCTCCATTCCCTGTAGAAGGAGCTTAGATATCTACACTAATCAGGAGTATTGTGCCTTCAAAAATTCTCTGCTCTCAAAGCTCCACTCTTTTCTCTCATGAGTAACCTGAAGGGAACAAAACAGGCTTCTGAGCACGGCAGGAGGCATGGCCTCCCTTTCTCCTCAGCCTTAATTAGGAGGTTGTTTCTACTCTCAGAAGAAAAACTCTCCAGTTCTCTTCAGAACAGGAAACATGCGAACCTTTACTTCTTCCACAAGCCAGAGGCAGTCATTAGAAGTGAATCCAAGGGCTGTGAGAAACAGCTCCACATCCCATGCACTGGGTTGTGCATACACAGGCCATGGCTCCCTCACTTTCACCCCTTCCATTTAGAGGTGGCAGCCCAAACCCAGGGAGACACCCCGACATTGTCTTTCCCTAGTCCTCTTGAATAGGTCGCCTCATCTTGTTTTATTTTTTGGATGAGTTCTCAGACAACCCTCCACTCTTGTTCTACTGTTCATATCATCCCCACGTAGACTGCTCCACTCTTGTTCTACTGTCCATATCATCCCCACTTAGACTGCTCCACTCTTGTTCTTCTGTCCATATCATCCCCACTTAGACTGCTCCACTCTTGTTCTTCTGTCCATATCATCCCCACTTAGACT
>CABHPH010114009.1:0-13932 GCA_902168325.1 Peromyscus nudipes
CGGGACCGGCCGAGCGAAAATGGGCTCGCAGGCCGGCGGGGGAGGGGAGCCGTGGCGGCTGCCTGGCCAGGCTGGATCTCAACCGCATCAGGGTCGTCGCCACCAAGTCAAGAGGGAGCCTGGCCTGGGGGGAGGGGAGGGGAGGGAGGCGGGGGAACTTAAGTTTAGCCAAAAATTCCTGTGGCTGATATAACTGGTGCCTCCACCCACCTCCAAGCCCTTACAACGTGGCAGAACAGGTTACAAAGCCAGCAGCAATCACCAAGGAAGGTGGAGGTTGGGAAGGCCTTGCCATCCCCAACCCCGTCCCCTATCCACCCCACCCCACCCACACACACACACACACAGGGTGCGGTCCTTCTGGGCGGTAAAGCCCAGGGTCCTTTTCCCGGGTGGGTTTCCCTCTGCAGAGAGCGTCTAGGAAACTGCACCTCAGTGCTGGTGACATTTTGTGGGCCATGGTTTGTACGCTGTGCACCTGTAAAGGCTCCTGTTCTCACCCTGCATATTGACCAGGCACTCTGCCATCTTCAAGGCTAGGAGTGCAGTCGGCTTGGTGACCCTTAACAGGATTTTCATTAAAAGACCTAGACCCCAGACCTGTGCTACAAATTAGGGCAGGGCCTGTGCCACCCAGCTGGCATCTCCTTGTAGAGCCCTGGCTTTCTTTCAGCACTCACACATTCAGCCTACCCAGCTTGGCTAGTGGCACCAGAGGAGGAGAAGCCCATAGTCTCTTCCCCTGCCCCAGGCCTGTGCCAATGCTAACAGAAGCTGAGGCTTAGCTCAGAAAGGGGAAGAAAACTAGTGTCTCTGGACTACTCAGTCTTCTGAGCTTGGACTGAGTACTCAATCTGTTTGTGGCCACATCAGCATAATGGGGGCAGTCCCTGCCCTCTCAGCAACTGGGGAGTTACACAGCATCTAGATTTTTCAAAAGGCTTTTCCCCCTGTGGCTGGTTCTGAAAACAGCCTACAGAGCCTCGGTTTCCTAAGTCACGGGTGAAGCTGCAGCCCCTTCTGATCTCCCCACACCCACAAGGCTCCTGGAAAAACCACTTAGTCCACCGTGTGGGGACCACGCAGGGCCCAACTCACCCCACTCTCTTACCTTACCCCAGAGTGCAGGATCCTAGTGGTGACACATTTTAATCCAATCGGAAGCCTTCTTGGGAAACTTGAAACTGGAAGTGTAAAAAGGCAATTTCTCTCCAGGGATAAACTGAAAGAAATTATAAAGTTCTATGTGACCCCATTTTCTGCCAAGTGCAGGAGGAACCAACCAGTGTGAAGATAGAGATGGGCAGAGAATGAAACAAGAACAAGGAGAAGCCAGCAGAGGCTCTGAGGTTGTAGGTCACATTGTGTCCCTGGTAGAGCCAGCCCTGCCTGCCTCATATTCCTTGTGACAGCCTAGTATTTTTTTTTTTACAAGAAATTCTCCTTATTGTTCAGCTCAAATTATGTCTGTTACTTCCACCTCCAGCCCCCAAAGTCGAACTGCATTTCTTAATCCAAGTTGCCCAAGATCTCAAAGGAATTCAGAACTAGCTCCCCAGACCGCATTTGAGCTCCCCTGTTCTGAGCTGTATTCCAGTGTGTATGAACCACAACCTCTGTCCCCACCACCAGGTGCTCGGGAAATCGACTGCAGATTGCGTGGGGCCTAGTTTGAATGGCAGAGAAGTGGCCTGGTGGCTGTTGGAACCAGAGACTTGGTTAATGTAAAAGAAGAATGTGACATATTGCTCCAGGCTTCTAGAAGCCCATCTGCCCTACCCTAGTGGTAATTAGGGTTTATTGGAGTGAGTACAAAAAAAGAGAGATTATATCTCCCTCTAAATTGCATTTCATAAAAATCTTGAAGAAAATGAGTGACTGGTCAGGCTTCATAACTCCCATGCTATGGCAGGAGGAAGGCTGAAGCAGCAGAAGGTTCCCAGAGTTTATGGGAGAGCAGGTCCACACTTTATCTTAGGACAAAACTCAGTCAAGGCGAAACTGCCTTTTATTCCCTTACATTTGATTCCAAAAGGTTTTTTTCCAACCCATGAGTCACTTCCAAGTCAGAATCAGAGACAAAAGCCTGTAACTGTGTGCCAGCGAGTCAGGTTTCCACCCTGCCTTATTATGGACTCCCTTCTAGCCCTAAGAAGGAGGGGCAGTCTGCAGTCACCAGGCACAGAGTGGAAGCTGTTATACACATGCTGTTTGCTGGAACAGGCTCCCAAACTCACCTCTCGGGCATCCAGCATCACATCCTAACCCATCCAAAGTTTTCTCTCCCTAGTGCTGTCCTCAGTCAGGAATGGTCAGTACTGTCTCCCATCCTCCATTTTCATAAAGTGCTCCCACTGAGCCCAGGAAATAAAGGTGAATTCAAAAGGAAGTCAAGCCTCCAGCAAATTACCAGATAAAAAGAAGCCCAATGTGACTGTGTAGGCCAGTAATCTCAGGCCTCAAATGGCTGTGAGGCCAGTCTAGACTACAATGTGAAGCCCTGACTCATAAGACAAAATAGCTGAGCTGTCAAGATGATTCATCAAGTAAAGGTGCCTGCTGCTAAGCCTGCTGCTCTGAGTTCCATCCCTGGGACATATGCAGTAGAAGGAGAGAACTGAGTTCTTCAGATTATCTAATCTCAGACTTACACACACACACACACACACACACACACACACACACACACACACACATTCATACGCACGGCATGGCAAGGGCTTTTGAAACCGAAAAGGCCACCACCAGTGACACACTTCCTCCAACAAGGTTATACCTATCCAACAAGGCCACACCTCCTAACCCTTCTAATCCTTTCAAATAGTTCCATTCCCTGATGACTAAGCATTACAATATATGAGCCTCTGTGGGCCATTCTCATCCAAACCACCAAACCCTCCAAACAAAGAAGAGAATCGTTGTTGGATAAGCCCCCAGGGCTCTGAGGGCTTTAGGACTGGGATTACCACAGTCTTCAAAAACTAGCATCTACTAGAAGTATTTAATCAAGTGGGCTGCTTTTTATTGACTAATTTGGTTAGTGGGCTGATTGGTTTTGGAAACACGGGCTTGCTGTGTATCTCAGGTTGGTGTTGCAGCCTCCCAAGCACTGGAATCAGAAGTCTGCACCATCGCTTTGGGCTTCCAACTTCTCAAAACATTTTACCTCAAAACATTTTACCTCAAAATTTATTTTCACAGCAATTCTCTGCTCCTAGCCTCCAGTTCCTCCCCACCTCCTCACACTGTCAATTTCCAGATATTTCCTTCTTAGATAACGGTGCCTCATGTAACTGACTGCCCATGCCAAAGAAGTAATTTGTTATAGTTAAGACTGACCTTGAAACTCACTATGTACCTGAGTATGACTTTGAATTTCTGATCCTCCTGCGTTCTATAACCACCGGCATGAGCCATCATGCCTGGCCTGTGCAGTGCTGGGAATCCAACCCAATGCTTTATGCATGCTAGGCAAGCATCTGCCTTCAGAGCTACCACCCCAGCCTCCATAGAGAAGCAGTTGTCAATTGTTCTTTTCTTTCATTCATTGTGTCCAAACTATCAGCAGGGTTATTCTAAAAAGTATCAAGTCATACATTTGTCACCAAGTTCGCAGCCACCATCCCCTCCCAACAGCACACAGAGTGTGACCCCTGCAGAAGCTGCCTTACAGGGTGCCACTCACCCTCAAGGCCCAGGCCTTACCCCGCAAAGTCTCCATTGCCAAATGTCATTGCACTAGGGTTTCAGTGGGCAAGTGGAGAGGGATCACATTCACCTACAAAATACACTTCAGGTCAGCTCCCATCTACCACTCTAGGGTGGTCAGGGACCCATTGTTCCATGCTTCTGCTTACTTTCTTCACTGCCATAAAGAAGAATTACATCCACATCCTACAGGACTGTGACCCGCACCATACTTCTCGTTGCAAGCAATGATCAGCTACATGGTTTGTCTGTCTTAGTCAACCTTTTCTCTCCCTTGGGAACATGACCGCCTCCAGGAAGGCAGTGATCTTACCAGGTTTGCTCTTGCCTCATTGATGAGTAGGACTACTTTCTGTTTCATAACAGGCACACGATAAACTCTTTGAAAAGACTCATGCAGCCAGAGAAACAAGCTTGAAATGAAGGCATCCATAAGTTAGCTCCTCAAGTCATTGGAACATATCGCCTTAGAAAAGCAAGTACATCAGAGACTCCTCAGGTATTTAGAAAACTTTCCTCCCAAGTTGTCTAGACACACTGTCTTTGTTTCTGCCTCCCTTTTTCTCCTCTTATAACCCATCAGGTGTTTGCCTTCAAGTGCTCTATTGGAACTTCTAAAGGTTACCAAGGACTTCCACCCAGGTAAATCCAAGGGTCAGTTTATACTTATCCTAAATGATTTATCATCAGCATCAAAGATAAACAGGGATCTGAAGCACAACACTCTACTCAAGTTTGTTTTTGAGACAAGCTGTCATATACTAGCCTGGGCTGACCCTGTTGTACCCACTAGATAGTTGAGGATGACCTTGAATTCCTAATCCTTCTGCCTCAACCTCCCAAGTGATGGGAGCACAGATATGTGCCACCATGCCCAGTTTTAAAAAGTGCTAGGAACAGAACCCAGGCCTTTGTGCATGTTATACAAACACTCTACTGAATTGTCCCCTCATTTCCTGTCTATATCGTCCCACTCACAGTTTTGTCAGTATTTTGGTTGCTTGGTAGGTTGGCTGGTTGGTTGGTGGGTTGGTTAGTTGGTCAGTTGGTTAGAACTCTGTCTTATGTAACCCAGGCTGGCCTCAAACTTCTATTAGTCTGGAATGACTCCTAAACCTCCTCCCTCTACCTCCCAAGTTCTGGGATTACAAACATGCATCACCATGCCTTTTTTTTCCTTGTGGTTTCTTTGCTGGCCCCATACTCTATCCTTTGCATACTGAAACACCACACTCAAGTCCTAAAGCTTATTCTAGCTGTCTCATACACCCACATTGCTGCCACCATGATCTGAGCTATAGTTCTCTCTCCTGAGGACAGCAGTGGCTTGCCAAATGATCTCCCTACTTTTACACCTCAGTCTGTTCACAACAGAGCAATCACAGCAGTCCTATGAAAATATAAGCCAAAACATGTCTCCCTCCTGAACAAAGCCTTCTGGCTACTTTCCAACTCAGTTCATCCATGCTGGAGCCCTTATGGTGGCCTTTAGGACCCGACCAGATCTGGCCCACTGTCCACACTCTCCTAGTCTCTTTTACTTTTAGCCTTCCTCAGTGTACTTCCCAAACTTTTTGTCTTTGAGGCAGCCACTGCCTCTGCTTGGAAAGTTATTCTCTAAGATATAGGCCTGACTTGCTCCCTGTACCTGACAGTTGTTGTCATAATAATGTTGCCAAACTGACATATTTCTTTACCCTTTCAAAGAGACCTGGCTACAGGAAGTGCAGCCCAGGTTCCCATTCCCAGACCCTCTGTGACTCTCTACTTCACTTTGATTTTTTTCCATAGTTAACATCAATTTCTAATGTGCTGAATAATGTTGTCCATTTGTGTCCCCATAAAATGTAGGGACCAATTTACCATTCACCAATGTCTTCCCTGCCCCAAGAACCATGCTTTAAATTCATTAATCACTGTGCATTAAATATGTGCTGATGGGAGGAGGGTACATGCAGAGGTGTGCATGTAGAGCCAGAGTTAACGACTATTGTCACAGTGAAGTTTATAGGCAGGAACTCAGATTTTGTCGTGGGAGACTGGGCAGTCATCAGTGCTAAGATGGTACTTGAGAAAAAGAGAGAAGTGGTCTTTTGTTAAAGCCTTGTATGTTATGAATTTTTTTTCTACAGGAAGCAGAAGCAAAACCTTCTACTTCTCTCTCTCTCTCTCTCTCTCTCTCTCTCTCTCTCTCTCTCTCTCTCACACACACACACACACACACACACACACACGTATGTATAAGGTATATGTATGTACTCATGCATTAGTAGAGGCCAAAGGAAGATGACAGATACTCAGTTCTTTCTCTCGTTTTCCCTTGAGATAGGGTTCTCACTAATCCTGGGGCTGGGCTGGCAGCTAGCAAACCCCATCCATCCTCCTGTCTCTGCCCCCACCCCACAGTGCTGGGATTATTGGCATGAAAGGCCACCCAGGCTTTTTTGTGGATGCTGCGGTTCCAAACCCAGTCCTCTTGCATTACAAGTGCTCTTACTTGCTGAGCCATCTCCAAAGTCTGACTTGTACCTTCAGGCAGTGGACTGCCAGGACGGTGAATATGCCTAAAATGGCTCTGACACACACAGGAATGGAGTAAGGTACAGTCCAGTGGGCCAGAACCCAGCTGATGGGCCACAGGCAGTGGTCTATCGATCTGGAAACTCAACTCCAGATCCTCAATTCCAGCTGTGTAAGCAGTTGCTAGCCCTTCCCATTGGCTTGGGCTGTTGTCTATTGGTTCGCAGTGTATGCCAGAAAGAAAATAGAAAACCTGAATATATGGAAAGAGACTCTCAGGCAGACTTTCTTCAGCTGAGTCACTTGAGTGTGTGCTATAACCTTGACAATTATTTCCTGTGAATAGCATCATCATGCTTACAAAGGCTTGCCCAATTATTTCACTCAAGGGCTCAAAGACACACAGTACTCTTGCAGGTCAGCTTAAGAATCTAGTCTCTTTACTGGTTAAGAATGGAAACAACAGAGATCCTGAAATAATAGCAGGCAACTTTTCCATGCTGCTTAAAAGCATAGTTAAAATACAACCTGGAATCCTGGTTCTTCTTACTACTAGGTAGCCCCCCTGGTTGGTCATAGGCAATCTTCCTGCCTGTGCCTGAAAACTGGGATTCCATGCCTGCATTTCCACGCTCAGCAGGGACCTTACTGTTCTCCCCTAACAGAAGCCATATGGACCTTAATCTTCTGGAGATGGGAGGTGAATAGGAATGTTCACCCTAGTCCTATGGGTTCTTTCAAGTCCGTCAAATGAATACCTCTCCACCTTCTGTCACTCACAAACCCACAGACACACATGAGAGCACAGGTGCAGCAGGGACTTTCCCCAGTGACTTCTGAGAGTCAGAGGACATACCCTGCTTTCCCCAGCCACTTCAGCTTGAAAGGATATTTGTAGGGTGGCCAGGAGTTCCCCGTTGATGCCCCTAAACCTTTGCATACCCCAGAAAAGGTTCATTTCTACAAAAACATCTTTATACATCTCACATGCCTCTCTCTCTTGGCAGTAACCCAATCTGACCAGCATTTGAATGTCACAGCTCAAGCACAGCACTTCCTCTACACACAGGGACCATCACAGCTAGATGTGGCTTTGGAAGTTACCTTCTGCCTCCAACTTCTTTGTTGTCTATATAGGAAAAATGAAGTTCAGCAAAGAAAGAGAGGGAAAAGGGAGAAAGTATTCCCAGGAGAAGCTGTCTGTCATGGCCCAGGGCTGTGGCAAGCAATGTTCCTTCTGCCCTTTACTTTCCTGGGGCCAGAAGCCTCTGGGGTAAATGTGTTCTTCAAGGTTCCCCATAGAAACCGAATGTATATGGATGGTGTGGTAGTTCGAATGTAATTGGTCCCCATAAGCTCATAGCGAGTGGCACTATTAGGAGATACTGCTTTGTTAGAGTAGGCACAGACTTGTTGGAGGAAGTTTGTCACTGTGGGGGTGGGCGTTGAGGTTTCCTATGTTCAAGATACTGCCCAGTGTCTCAGTTCACATCCTGTTACCTTCTGATCAAGTTGTACCATGTCTGCCTGCATGCCTCCATGCTCCCCACCATGGTGATGATGGACTGAACCTCTGAACTGTAATCAAGCCACACCAATTAAATGATTTCCTTTATAAGAGTTGCTGTGGTCATAGTGTCTCTTCAGAGCAATAGAAACTCTAACTAAGACAGATGGAGACAATTATGTGAAGGAATTTGCTAACACTGTAGATAGATCAAAGGGTAAAAGTGTTGCTGCCAAGTCTGATGACCTGAGTTCAATCCCAGGAACTACATGGTAGGAAGAGAAAGCCAACTCCAGCAAAAAAATTGTCATCTTATGTCCAGTTTCTTAAGTCACTTTGAATTGAGTTTTGAAATGAAACTGGATTTTAAAAATATACAAACTCTTCTGAATCAAAATGAGTATTGTATCAAATAAAATAGCTACCCCAGGCAACAATATACTCGTGCATCACTCAAAACTCTATTGTGGCTCCTCTCTTTAAATTGCCTTCAGGGTCTGCATCTCTTGCTTTTCTGAAGTAGTTTTAATGTTGGCAAATGCTCATTGTTTGATTTGATTTTTGGGAAACAGCCCAAAATTATCTGGTGCCAGTGCTGAAGGAAGCACATGATGAAGCTAACACAATGTAAATTAAGAAAGGGGATGTGCCTGTGGAGACGGCTTGTTGTATGAGCATGAAGACCTGACTTTAATCCACAGAATGCAGAGAGAAAGTGAAGCATGGTTGTATGTGCTTTTAAGCTGGGCTCACTGGTCGGCTAGTCTACCCTACTCAGGTGAGCTATGGGCCATTAAGATTCCCTGTCTCAAAATAAAAGGCAAATAGATCCTGAGGAGCACACCTGGGGTTGTCCACTGGCCTTCACATGGCCACACATTCATCTGTACACACACATAAGCACACATGCTCACACACCAGAATACAAAGAATTTAACAATGAGGTGTGACTGTAAAACAAGAAGCAGGGTTTTATTTCTGTTGTTTTGGTTTAGATTCTGGTTTGTTTGAGTGTATTTTATTTTTTTTGTTTGTTTTGTTTTGTTTTGTTTTGTTTTCAGGTGGCATATCAAGGCTTGCCTTGAACTCACTATGTAACTGAGAATGGCTTTGAGTTCCTGATTTTCTTGCCTCTACCTCCTGAATGCTGTCATTGCAGGCATGTACCACCACACCTAAATTTTCATTTTTTCCCTAAATGTCTCTGTGTGCATGTATGTGTACATGTAGTATGTGAGAGAGTGCACCTGTACACATGGAGGCTGAAGGATAACCTCAAGGACTATCTTTAGGAATGCTATCCATTTCCTTTGAGATAGAGGCTCTCATCCATCTTGAACTCACCAGATTGTCTAGACACTGGCCAGTGAGTCTCAGGGATTCTTTTCTCCACCTCTTCAGTACTAAAATTACAAGGGTTTTCCTTTTCACCAAGGATTTTATATCCATTATGAGGATCAAATTTAGGTCTTTGCACTTACTAGGTAATCACCCTATGAACTGAGCCATTCTTGAGCCTAGTGGCTCTCTTTATCTAGATAGAAAAGGAGCTTCAGGGATATGCCAGACTTGTTTTGAACAATGACAGGAAAGCCTGAATGAATGCTGAAGTTGGAGAAAGTTTTCTCTTAAGTGACTCTACAAGGTAGACAATGACCTTTTTACTATCCATTCTTCTATTGATAGCCATTCCACATGTGAAAGGTCTTTAAAAAGAAATTCAACATTTTCTTGGCCACCAAAACTAGATAGTAAGAACCTATTGCTGAAGACAGTATACCCTTTGGTCATAGAACATAGAGAAATACACCAGGAACTAAACTAGAAGCTTCACCCCTACTGGCTAGTCTTCATGGTGCCAGAAGATGGTACAACGGGCTGTTGGAGAATTGTCATCAGCAGTAGTACTCCACTGTGGACTCCACATGCAACAATACAGCCAGGCAGGATGAGCCCACTTGTGTAACAGTGGCAAATCTGTTGTGGGAGTAACCAACCTCTTCCGGATTCAATTTGAAAATTCACATCTTATATTACAAACCTGGTCAAAAGCCCAGGGCTAGGGAAGTTATAGGTCCTAGTGAGGAAGCTACTGATGTTGTTCTGCTAAGCTGACACAATGTGACTGTCAAATCATCTTCTAAATAACTAAGTTTATGCTCATAGAATAGTGCTGTTGTCAGCTTCATTTTGCAGTGGTTAATTAACAGTAACTACAGAAATTCATAATACTGAGAATAATGAGTGTTCATTTTGAATGGGACATCAGTATCACCCCATCCAAGCCTCAGAGAATACCAGAGAAGGTGAAGCAGAGAGAATGGAAGAGCTGGAGGAAGAGGTGTGGTTGTGGCATGGAATGCTGACTTCTGGGCACCACAGGCTGTTGCAGTCTGGAACTCACAACAGTTGTGATCACCTGTACAAAATTGGGCCTATCAATATCTGGAAGGAGATGGGCTATGCAGTTAATGGTTTCTGGAGGTAGGAGAGAACTTGCCTTCGGTGGCAGCCACTGGTAAGGAGTCCAGGCATCTGTAAACAACCCCAATGAGACTCATGTGATCATAAAGAAAGAAAAGACATGAAAATAGAAGGGGAGCTATTGAGGAAGAGGAAGAGAGTAAGTTGTAGTAGGAGAGAGGGTAGCAGGTGCCGGAAAAGTGGCCAAGCAGGTAAAGGCACTTGTCATCAACCAATGACAACCTGAGTTCAATCCCAAGGACCCACATGGAGGAGGTAGAGAACTGATTCCTCCTACAAGTTGTTCTTTGAATTCCACGAGTGCTGTGACACATGCCCTCCCTCTACACACACACACAAATAAGTGCAATAAAAACAACCTTTTAAAAGAGAGGGTAACAGGAATGAAGTGTGGATATAATCAAAATACAGTATGCACACGTATGAAAATGTCATAATAAACCTATTATTATATATAATTAATATATGCTAATATAAAAGATATCTTAAGCCGACCAGAGGTGGCGCACACCTTTAATCCCAGCACTTGGGAGGCAGAGCCAAGCAGATCTCTGTCAGTTCGAGGCCAGCCTAGTCTACAGAGCAATCTAGGACAGTCACCAAAACTACACAGAGAAATCCTGTCTCAAAAAAAAAAAAAAAAGACATTTTAAAAATTAGTCAGTATTTGCAAAACTGTGCTGGGATGAAACACTCTTAGTCTTTGATTCATGTCAGCCGTGTGAAGATTGACACCATGTCAAGACCTATACATACTGCCTAAGAATTACAGTCCAGATAATATTATGAATTTCCTTTTTTCCCCCAGTCTGATAATGCAGCAAGATTATCAGTCAAAAGATTTTTCTGGAAAGTTAAATATTTTCTCCTTTTCAATAAGCATCACTAAAATGTATTGGAGAAAAGATCTCCCGCCAAAGCAGATGAAAGAGCCATGGGTCTTTAGAGTTAGCACAGAACGTCTTCCCAATACCCAGCTGCGTCTCTAATGCCCCCTCATCATTCCCCTTATAAGCCACACAGGGAAGTCCCCTTAGACCACACACATAATTAACTCTTGACAGAAATAAGCAGCATCAGCCTGAGGCTCCCTTAATTTCATTTAAGAAATTCCAATTTCTAAAGGGGGAGATTAGAGGAAGAGAACACAGGCCTGCTGCTCTCACAGCATTCTCAGTGGCGGAATTTTACATGAGTTTATGAAAATGTCCCCAGCCAGTTAATGGCACTTACTGAGCATCTGCTTTGAGTAGGGTCCTGTGTGGATATGAAGGGAGCTGCAAAATAGTATAAAACTGAGTGTCAACAACTACTCATGCTACTGGGGTCACTGCAGATCCTAAGTGCAGTCTCTAAGTGAAGAGGGTCAAATCCATGAGCTGGAGGAGATGATGGGGGGAGGGCATCTCCAGTACAAACAGCAAGACTCCAGCAATAGATATATAGGCAGACCAAACACAGTGATGGGATGAGGAAATCTCCCATACCAGGCTAAGGAGGTACCCTGGGAGGCTTCAGTAAAAGCTTGCCTGTCATTCACCATCCCCTTGGGGAGCTGACTTATAATTTCAAGTGCAGTTTAGACCTGATCCTCACCATGGGGATCTCTAGATTTAAGGTGTATGACATGATGTCTTGACACCTGCATAGTGAAATGATGACTAGAGTCAAGCAAATTAGCATAGCCATTGTCTTCAATCCATTGTTTGTGAGCAAAGAACATCAAAATATACTTTCTTGACCAGTTTCCATGATACAGTGCATCTGTGACAGAAGCCACACCTCGCATCTCAACTTGCACATCTCACCTCTCTGTAGCTCTGTTTTAACCTACATTGCCCCTGTTTTCTTTCTTTCTCAGCCCCAGGTCTATTCTCCATGTATATAAAAAATTATTTATTTGGTGGGGTGGAGGGATATGTGAATACGTGGGGGGTATGCAGGTGACACAATGTGTATGTGGAGGTCAGAGGGCAACTTTCAAAAGCCAGTCTTTACCTTCTACCTTCTTGAGGTATGGTGTCTCTTGATGTTTCTGTTGAGTTTGTTAACTGGCCCGTGAGCTTCCAGGCAATTCTGTTGTCTCCACCTCCACATGCACACATGTGACACATGTGTAGCCTAGGCTGGCCTTGAACTTAGTATATAGCCAAGGATAATCTTGGCCTCCTGATCCTCCTGCCTCCAATTCCTAAGTAATGGGATGACAGACATATTCCACCATGCCCAGTTCTTGTTGTGGTGCTAAGGATTGAACTCAGGGCTTTGTGTGTGCCAGGCAAGCACTCTGCCAATGAGCCATACCTCCTCCCCCACAAAGAGAAATTTACAGAACTTTATGTTGCCTACTGGGCATCAAATTTGTTAGAAACAAACAACAACAAAATCCTATCCCTGGGAGTCAAAACAGGAAAGATTAAAGTTATTAAGAGTGTTGGAATTAAGACTGGGAGCCAGACATTTTCACTCTGTGAATGAAACCCACAGCTAGGAATACATGTCACATTGTATTCCTAGCACACACCAATGTCCATGCCCACATCACAAAATAGTTGCCTAAACAATGTTAACCTCTCATAGGCACAGTGCCCTCAGCTATTTTTCCTCTTTGGTTTTATGGTACTCTATTTCTGTTGTAATGCTTTTAATGTTATATTTCATTGCATGGAGTTTAGAGAACAGTGCTCTAGACCATAGTGGTTGCCTGACCCTGAAATCATACAGCCTGCTCCAAGGTGAGTCTGCCTACCTGCCTGTGCAAATGTGGAAGCACTGTATCAGAGATGCTGCCCCATTCTAGAAGACACAACTCATCTTGTGCTCCAGAACTGTGTCATGTCCACCCAAGCCTGAATATCTTACTTCCACATTAACATCTAGTGAGATGAGAACTCATCTGAACAATACAACCCTATCTTCCAGACAGTCTAAGAAAAAGCTCTCAAGCCCTGCAAGCAGTCATGGTTTAGAGGGAGAGTGGATGATGACATTGATGGGCTGTTCCAGGAGTGCTGCGGGCCGCAGGAAGATATCATAAGAACTCAGCTGGTTATGGCAAAGTCACTACCTGGAGGGATCAGAGAATTCCTCCAGAGGAAGCCAAATCCCAAGGAGTTTTTGGTGTTACTTGGCTTGTTATATATCAGCTGTATTCTGTAATGAAAGTCATGTGTGCCTTCATAGTTTTCCCAATTGACTTTTCCCTAAGAAGGGCTAACAGTGTGGACTGATCACTCTCTGGACATACACATTCCAGGTATTTGGAGAACAGCCTCAGGAAAGGCTTTCTCTGGAATCAGATATCTCCCTTGGCCACTTTCAAGGACTAGCAGTAATAACAGTCCACATGCAAGTCTCCTGATTTAAGGTAAATTCCACAAGGAGACACCACCTAGGTGGGGTGGACGTTAAGTAATAGATTACACAATTTAGCTTTGCTTCCTCCTTTCCCAAACCTTACCTCTGGTTCCAGATCTCCCTTTAACTATCACCAGAGGCATCTAGCTGTACACAGGTTGCCTAGAGACTGAGCACACTTTCCCCCACCCTGCAGAAAAAACGGCAGATAGCTTGGACAGATAGGAGCCACAGGAAAAAAGAAGACAGTTTTATTTTCTCCCATTGACCTAGCAATTTATAGATTCTTTTTTTTTCTTTTTTCTTTTTTTTTTTTTGAGACAGGGTTTCTCTGTGTAGCTTTGCGCCTTTCCTGG
>CABHPH010114011.1:0-10707 GCA_902168325.1 Peromyscus nudipes
AAGAGCCCTCACCATGCCTCTGAGCCATCTTGCCAGCCCCACTTGTCTTTTTTGATCAAGCTCATGACAGTGTTTTGTTTTTTTCAAGTTTGATATTTATTGTTGGGGAGAGAGAGAGAGAGAGAAGAAAAATTAATTTGCCCTATGCATATCATATGATTGAGAACCACTACAAGCTAATGTGTTTAATTAAGAAGTGAGATACCTCATTTTGAATTTGGGAGGACTTTAATAGAACTTATAAATGACACAGCATTCAAAGTTAACAAGTCTTGAGGCTAGAGGGATGGTTCAGTTAAGGGTGCTTGCTGATCTTGCAGAGGACCTGGGTTTGATTCCCAGAACCTATGGCAAGGCGGTTCACAACTGCCTGTAACTCCAGTTACTGGGAATTGATGCCTCTCGCCTCTCTGAGGACCAGCAAGCTCAGGGGACACATAAATTCTTGCATGCAAGCACACACACAGAGAAACATACACATATAAATTAATTTTTAAAAAGTTGTGTTTTCTTGTTTCCATCAGGTGTCTCCTTTGACAAGACGTCGGCCACCTGGTTCGCTCTGTCCAGAATTGCTGGTCTCTGTAACAGGGCCGTGTTTCAGGCAAACCAGGAAAACCTGCCTATTCTTAAGGTATGCCCCAGAAGTGCTCTTGCTGGTTTGGGGTGGGGGTGTGGGTAAGGACATAGTCACCAGAGAAGAACTGCCATCTTTCTTTCGAAACACCACCTTACCTTTGTGTGTAGAAAAACAACTTCATGGCAGAATGCTTGAGATCTTTTGTAGGAATCTTTTTGTGTGTAGAAAAACAACTTCATGGCAGGATGCTTGAGATCTTCTGTAGGAATCTTTGCTCTGTATCGCAAACGCTGTGTTGCCTAGAGCCCCGAAGTGCTTCCAGTGACCACAGTCTGTATTGATAAAGTAAAAATCTGACCTGAGTGAGACGGGATGAGGAGAGAGATTCTTTCCTGGTGGAAAACCTAAGCAGGCTAGGTGTCCCCTCGTTCCTGTGATAGCACCTAACCAAAGGGGCTGTGAGACCGCTCTGGACTCTAATTGTGTTTGCATGTTCAGATACACCAGATTCCAGTAAATCCCCTAAGCCATTTATGTTCTTAAAATAGCTCAGCTATTTCCCTTATCTCACTCGTTCTTAGCTCGCTTACTAATGATGCAGAAATAAGATCAAGCGCGGTCCCGGCCTCCTGGAATACTCACCAGCTGTGAAATGGCTGGGACTGGCCTGTGTGTCTCAAGTGACAGACAGTGCGGTCCCAGAAGGACTGTGGGTCACAGATGTCCTCGTGAGCATCCCTTTGCCCACCCGCGTGTCCAGGCTTTCCTGTCAGAGGTCTGAGATGTTCGCCTGTATAGAAGTTGTTGGCAGGTAGAACTCACTGCCTAGGAAGTCAAGGCAGCTGTGTGGCAGTGTAAGGACGTAGATCATGGAAAACGTAAGTGTGTGTCCCCAAAGTGAAGAAAGCAGAAATGCCAGCTGAGTATGCTGCTGCCAGAGCTGGTGAGAGAGTCAGCCCAGGTTGTTGTTGCTGTTGTTGTTTGCACAACTGAGTTAGGTTAAGAGCTCTAGCCCTTTGCCTTGCCCTTGACACAGTCTTCCTGGCTTTGAACCCTGGGCTGTTTTACTTTTAAAGTCTGGGCCAGTGAGCGATGGTAGAAGCGTTTGCTTTAGTTTTGTTTTTTGGTTTTTTCAGACTTAGAACCGGAAATGTTCAGTTGTGAATAGGGTTGACTGTGAGGCTTTTTAGCAGGCCTGAGGAAGGTAAAACCAGACTGCAGGAGGTTGGGAGGGTGTGCTGCTGGTGGTGCCTTCCGGCACCCTATCACCTGAAGCTGACCTGGGTGGGGAAGGTGCTTAGACTGGCCTGAGGCACTGTGAACAGCCTGGTCTGGGTCACTCCTCGCCTGTTTTCTCCACCACTGACAAGATTGGAGGACATCCAGAGTTCCTTGGGTTTCCCGGTGATGCCTTGTGAATCAGCCTTTGCGGGGGCATTAACGGACCGTGTCTCTGTTCCCAGCGGGCAGTTGCAGGCGATGCCTCTGAGTCGGCACTCTTAAAATGCATCGAGGTCTGCTGTGGCTCCGTGATGGAGATGCGGGAGAAGTACTCCAAGATAGTGGAGATTCCCTTCAACTCCACCAACAAGTACCAGGTGTGTAGATCTGGGGCCTTCTCAGAGGGCAGCGGGAGGTTGGGGGAGATGAGCTGGAGGAAGAGATAGTCTCTGCTCAGGTTCGACAATATCTCCCTTTCAGTTATTTGAAAATCAGTAGGAAAAACGAAACCTCTCTTTGAATGCTGTTGGGGGCTGAACAGGAGAGAGAATCTGTACACAAGCCTTAGCCAGCATTCTCCAAGAGTTTGGGAGATTGCCTCTGTGAGCGCACACGTGGAAGATGTGTGTTCACATGTGAAGTTAGGTGTACAGCACAGTGCTCGGTCTTTTCTTCCTCTGTAGCATTCAGCATGTGTCCTGAGAGAGTTACGGGTTCAGAAAGATCTTAGCTTGTTTATAGTAGATACCAGCTGGTTAGGAGAGCCTGCTCTTTTCTCCCTGGACTGCCACGTGCAGCCACCTAATGTTTCTTCCTAAATAATCTTCACAGTTGTCCATTCACAAGAACCCAAATGCTTCCGAGCCTAAACACCTGCTGGTGATGAAGGGCGCCCCAGAAAGGATCCTGGACCGCTGCAGCTCCATCCTCCTCCACGGCAAGGAGCAGCCACTGGACGATGAGCTGAAAGACGCCTTTCAGAATGCCTACCTGGAATTGGGAGGCCTTGGGGAGCGAGTGCTAGGTATGCAGGTGACTGCTGCCTTTGGCTCCAGAGCACGGCTTGGTCCTAGACAGCCACAGCAGTTACTTATCTCTGTGTCAGTTCTTTCTGGGGCCATCTTGCTTTTGTTGTTGTTGTTGTTGTTTTTGTCTTATATTGTTTAAAGCAGAAAGTGGTAGAGACATAATGGTTATATTGGGAAACAGAGTCTTGATGATTTGCTACTGGCCTGGACTTACACCTGTGGCCACGTGATGGTTAGTTCTGGGTGGGGGATAGGCTGAGAGCTTTATTAGCTAAACTCGTTGTTATGGCCATGGTCTGTAAGCTTAATTAAAATCTATCCATTTTTGGTGTGCCTAAGTAATGCCTGGGGTGGCTGTGCGTGGTCTATGGGAAGCAACCATTCCACTCATAAGACCAGCAGCAAACTAAAAGCCAGGATGCTTCTTCCTGTCTGTGGTAGCCCGGCAGCTGTTGAGGCTTAGACGTTCATTTTGCCCACTGTCCAGTCTACAGATCCATTATTTGATTCTTCCTGGTGGGATAATTGAGAACCAATCACTTGATCGAGTTGAGTTCTCTGGGTCCAGTTACAGCAGGATGTCTGTTCTGCATTCATCTTCAAAGTAGCTCCTATGAATACCCACACTGGTGCTCAGTAATACATGTCTAGACAGGAAGAGATGCCCTCAGTTTTCCAGATAAGGTAGCTAGACATAATTGCGTAGGTACTGGGCTGCCTGATGGGCTGGTACTAAAAACTAGTGTTGTCAGTCCAGTGTTCCCCACGTTGAATATTCCTGTCCCTTGATAGCTCTTCCTTGTGGGTTCTGTCCTTCAGCCATTTTTGTTTTCTTTCACTGACTGTATTATTCATAAACTAGCCTCTTCCGCATTAAACATCCTGCCCAAGGTAGTCATGATGGACGATGGGCTGCAATGGTCCCCGGCTGTCTACAGCACTGGAAACCCTGACGGTTGGTTACCCTGCCGTCCTTTGCAGGTTTCTGCCACCTCCTTCTGCCCGACGAACAGTTTCCGGAAGGCTTCCAGTTTGACACTGATGAAGTCAATTTCCCTGTGGATAACCTCTGCTTTGTGGGTCTGATCTCCATGATTGACCCTCCTCGAGCTGCTGTCCCCGACGCCGTGGGCAAATGCCGCAGCGCTGGAATTAAGGTAGGACCGGGTGTTTCACTGGTTCCATCCCTGAGCCCTGGTGCCCTGCCTGTGGATGCTTCCCGGATCTAGGCAGCTACTTCCCCTCTCGGGGTGTCTATCAGTGTCTCATTTCCAAAGCCTTGGGTGCAACCCTGAAGGATCAGATCCTGTTAAAGCGTTGGATAAAGAAGAGACGACGCCTCTCTGGTGTTTTCACACGACTTTTCAGTGACTTGTTCTGTCTGTCTTTTCTGAAGGGCTCATGTTGTGTTGTGTTTATCCTGTCAGTTCCGCTGTCTTCACACCTACGAAAATACTTCATTGAGAAGCTTGATAGAAATTATTCTCCCAGTACTTTGTTTCTTTTTTGAAGTTTAAAAAAAAAAAATAGGAACATAGTCTGGGGACATGACTTAGTGGTTAAGAGTTCTTACTGCTCTTGCGTGGGACCCAGCACCCCACGTCACGCAGCTCACAGCCACCTGTGACTCAGGCTCCAGGGGATCTGATGCCTCTGGTTTTCAAGGACTCCTGCACCATGCTATCCCTCTCCCCTCGACACAAACTCATATACACACAATTAAAACTGTAACTGTTCTTCAGAATTGTGTGAGTATATAAGTACTAACCAGCAGTATACACACCTTTGCCTATACAAACCTCTACCTATACACACCTTTGCCTTTACAGTCCCACCCACCAAGATTAGGTTTTCTTTCTTCTCTCTCTTTCTTTTTTTTGGGGGGTTTTAGTAAAATTGGATTTTACGTTTCTGTTAAAAGAGATGATACATGAAATATGATGTGACCATGTGTCATAAAATCGTGATTTGGAGCTGTGGTTTCTTTCTGTAAATACATGTGTATGTTTGGTGAGTTGATACATATTATCCGATTTCCTGTTTCAGGTCATCATGGTCACAGGAGACCATCCGATCACAGCCAAAGCCATTGCCAAGGGTGTGGGCATCATCTCAGAAGGCAACGAAACTGTGGAAGACATTGCTGCCCGCCTCAACATTCCAGTGAACCAGGTGAACCCCAGGTACAGCAGGAAGCTTAAATAGAATCTCCTCTTGGCTCTGGACTGGTTTCTTGGCTTGCACCAAGGGAGTGGGGAATGCACCTGCACCACCAGAACGTGACCTTGTTGTTCAGAGGGAGAAAGCCACACTAACCCACGTGGTCCTTGCTGTTCGGAGTGCTTGTTGTAATGATGTCATGCAGAACTTGGAAGCAGAGGCTTAGAGATGTTCAGGGTGCCCAGAACTGGAGCAGTCAGATAATAAATAGTCTGGACTGGCTTCTGGTCCAGTGCTGATCACCACTGGACTCTTAGTGTCTAGTCAGTTTCCGGGTCCACACGGAGAAGGTAAATGAGAAAGAACAATTGTTCAGATCACTCAGGCAAGGAGGGAGCTAGTATTCAAGTCAAATGTGGATAATCGAAGCCAGTGAGTAGCTCAGAGATGGCTCAGAGGGTGATGGTGCTTGCCACAGCCTCATGACCTGAGTTCGATGCCTGCAACACATCTGAAGGGAGAGGGAGAGAAACAACTCCACGAAGCTGTTCTCTGACCTCCACATGTACGGCTTGGCCTGCGTTCCTGTGTAGACGCGTGTAAGTACGTGTATACACGCACGCACACGCATATGCACGCACGTACACACATTAAAAAGCAGACGATAGGAAAGGTTTTTCTCAGCTCTGCCATTTCTAAAAGTGTCTTACTTCTGTCTGTCTGATGGTGTTGGGGAGAGGAAGGCAGCAAGCAGGCCAGCCACAGGTGGCTGTGAGCCTTGAGTGTGGGGCCCTGTGTGACAGTCTGTAACTACTGAGTGAGACCAGCTCTGAAGTGGTGAGGTGTCCTCTGGGTCTTGGTTCCCTTTCTGAAGTGCTGGCGAATGGACGGTGACCTTCATTACTTCTCTGACCCTGCTCCTAGAGATGCCAAGGCCTGTGTCGTACATGGCAGTGACTTGAAGGACATGACCTCCGAGGAGCTGGATGACATTTTGCGGTACCACACGGAGATTGTGTTCGCCAGGACCTCTCCTCAGCAGAAGCTCATCATCGTGGAGGGCTGCCAGAGGCAGGTCAGTGAGCTGCACCGGGCCCCAAGGTCCCGTGGGAGCAGAGCAGAAGTGGGGAGAACAGGCTCTTTGTGTCTGTGTGGTGGGGAGCTCCAGGCATAGGAAGAGTGACTCAGCCATGCAGTAGTGATAGAAGCCTGTGGCCGGTTCGTACTGTAGTGCAGAGCTAAGCCTCAGTGAGTCTCTAGGAGCAGCAGAATGGGGTCATAGGGTCTTTAGTGCAAGTGGCGGTTGCCAGGAGACCCTCCCCTAATTTTTCACCGTTGTTGTACCTGCAGGAATGGGGCTTGCCCAGCGCCACTCACCAGGGTCATTCCTCTGAGTAGTCCAGGCTAAATGGGGAGACTATCCTTGTCATTTCTCCCTGTTGTCATTGTGGGTGGGGTCCGTGTGAGCACAGGGCCAGGGTAGTTCTGAGGCTCCGTGCAGTCTCCGTGGGAGAGAAGGGCATCTGTCATCTGCTGACTCTCTCTCCCTTTTCATCCCTGCAAAGAAATGGGGCTTTATTAACCCATCTCCTCCTCCTCTGGGCAGGGTGCCATCGTGGCCGTCACGGGGGATGGTGTCAACGACTCTCCAGCTTTGAAAAAAGCAGATATTGGGGTTGCCATGGGGATCGTTGGCTCAGATGTGTCCAAGCAAGCTGCTGACATGATTCTCCTGGATGACAACTTTGCCTCCATTGTGACTGGAGTAGAGGAAGGTAAGAGCACTTTGAAGGGCCCCCCAACAGGCAGTTAGCATGCTTCGACACTCGTGTTCAGTTTCTTGTCTGTCTCTTCAGCCGTCTGATAAAAAACATCTTGCTTTTCCAGGTCGCCTGATCTTTGATAACTTGAAGAAATCCATTGCTTACACCCTCACCAGTAACATTCCGGAAATCACCCCCTTCCTGATATTTATTATTGCAAACATTCCACTGCCCCTGGGGACTGTGACCATCCTCTGCATCGACTTGGGCACTGACATGGTACGTGATGACATGTCCCCATATGCTGCTACCAGCTCTCGTTGTCCTATGTCTCGTTGGGACCTATGGAGCTGGTGTATAAAAAGAAATCCTCAACGACTAGCCAGGCTCGGCATCACTGGCTCCGTGTGACTTGTCATCGGGGCAGTGGCCCATATTCTCTTACTAGAAAAGAGTTCCCACTTTTGTATAAGTTTACTTAAGGAAACATCGGATTCCCTAATAGTCTTCCATGTATTTAAAATAAAAACAAAAAATAACAGAAAAAAAAAAACTTTCAGAAGAAAGAGGGCAGGGGCCTAGATAGATGGCCCAGTGGTTAAGAGTGCCTGCCGGGCCTCCCATTCAACATACACACAGCACGTATAAATAAAATCTTTTTTTTTTTTATTTTTTTTTTATTTTAAAGAGGGAGCAAGAATTTTGTAATAAAAGTTCCTGACACCCACTTCTGTCCCTCCTCACCTCCGGTAGGTTCCTGCCATCTCCCTGGCCTATGAACAGGCGGAGAGCGACATCATGAAGAGACAACCCAGAAATCCCAAAACCGACAAACTTGTGAACGAGCGCCTGATCAGCATGGCCTATGGACAGATCGGTGAGCCTTGTCCCAGTGGAGAGCAGGCGCCAGGAAGGGCCTGAAGGGATGTTCTCTGTCTGGGATAGGCTGTGACAGGGTTCAGACTAGAGAGTGACAGATGAGGACACAATTCAGTCACAGAGTCAGGCCCTGGGTTCAATTCTGTGTGTGCCATAGAGGGAGATAGGAACCAGACTGGAGTCTCCCTGCCATGGGAACTCTTCGCTGCCTGACTGGTGATTTTTGTGCAAACTGTAGTTCTTTAAGCACTGGGAGCAGCTTTTGTCACTGAACCCTGTGGAATATCGGGTGCCTGGGTCTGTACTTGTCAACTCAGGCCGCTTTCTCTGGGTGGGGAGGGTGGGTCGCATTCCTCTGTTTCATTGCGATAGAGTTTGACATCCAAAGTTTGCTCAGTGGGTTCCTCTCCAAATGATGGTTCTCCCCACCCTCATCTGCCACTGGTTTCTGCTCCAGCAGAGTGACCAGCCATCAGGAGATCTGGTGGATAGGAAATCCAAATGCCCTAATTTTTAATGCCTTTCTTTTTCAAGAAAACAGAGAGAGCCATGAGTGACTTGATCTCAGAAGCAGTTAGGTCTGTGAATGCTTGGGAGAGGTAACATGGATTAGCATCTTACAGAAATTATGACCAGCTTCCATGAGATAACTCCTGGCGACAGAGCAGTAGACTGAGAGTGCCTCACATCTTTGAAGAAGACCTAGTTTTGAGAGAAAGACACTCTGCTCTGGAGAACTTGGGGTGTCCTTGCTGGGTTGAAAGACAGGAGAAAAGGATTATCATAAGATACCTCAGGAGCTAGCAAAGTGACGATGTGTAGAAGTCTTGAGGTAGGAAAGAGATCATGATTTCTTAGATTAAAAAGTAGGAAAGCTGATTTCTTGTAAGGTTTGTAAACAGCTGATGGTATGAGAGAAGCCAGTGGTTTTCTTTTTTTTTTTTTTTTTTGGTTTTTCAAGACAAGGTTTCTCTGTGTAGCTTTGCGCCTTTCCTGGAGCTCACTTGGTAGCCCAGGCTGGCCTCGAACTCACAGAGATCCGCCTGCCTCTGCCTCCTGAGTGCTGGGATTAAAGGTGTGCGCCACCAACGCCCGGTGAAGCCAGTGTTTTAAGAGGAAGACCTCTGTGTCTTCCAGCTCTCAGGAGCCAGAGGGGCGTTGAGCCCAGTGTGTCCCACATGCTCCCTTCCAGCCCTCAGCTCACAAGAGACAGTGGCTGGAATGTCTTCCTGTGCCTTCATCAGTCAGTGATTCAGGAAACCCACCCCCACGTCCGCCCTCCATGCTCTGGGGCTGCTGGGGTGATGGGGTGAAGCGTGTGGAGAGGAGGCCCTTGGGTGAGGGCTAACACTCAGGTGCTTTTTCCACCATAGGTATGATCCAGGCCCTGGGGGGCTTCTTCACTTACTTTGTGATTCTGGCCGAGAATGGTTTCCTCCCCTTTCACCTGTTGGGCATCCGAGAGACCTGGGATGACCGCTGGGTCAACGATGTGGAAGACAGCTACGGGCAGCAGTGGGTAAGTCAGAGTGCTCCCTGGGGTGGGAGCCAGTGCTCCTCCAACCCTGAGGACTGGCAGAGCGGCCACTGGCTGTGTGGGGGAAGAGCCAGGGCTGAGGCGCCTGCTTTCACCTTTCAGACCTACGAGCAGAGGAAGATCGTGGAGTTCACCTGCCACACAGCGTTCTTCGTCAGTATTGTGGTGGTGCAGTGGGCCGACTTGGTTATCTGCAAGACTAGAAGGAATTCTGTCTTCCAGCAGGGGATGAAGTAAGTTGTGAAGGGCACAGAAAGGACCTGGTAACTTTTTTTTTTTTTTTTTTGGTTTTTTCGAGACAGGGTTTCTCTGTGTAGCTTTGCGCCTTTCCTGGAGCTCACTTGGTAGCCCAGGCTGGCCTTGAACTCACAGAGATCCGCCTGGCTCTGCCTCCCGAGTGCTGGGATTAAAGGTGTGCGCCACCAACGCCCGGCTACCTGGTAACTTTTTAAACGAGCCTTCACAATAAGCCGAGCATCTGATACCCATGCCCGAGTTCCTGAACTCCCCGCCAGGAGTGTCCAGCCTGCATCGAACCCCAGATACCTGTGAATAGAGCCCAGCCCGAAGTTTCAAGCTTACTTAGAGTTGTTTTAGTTTTAGTTTTCTGTTTGGTTTTTTTTCCCTAGTCCTCCCCACCACCTGCAGTTCTCAAGCCTGCCCTTTGTAGAGATGGTGCCATGTCAAAAGGCTGGACACACCCACAGAGTAGCATGCTCAGCCTTCTCCATCCTGCCCCTCAGATCTTACTGACAGCTCATACGTTAGGTGCTGATCTGCCGTCACACTCACACAGCATTAGAAGAGAAATCTGCATTTGCAACTTGTAAACTTTGGTCTCCCTTGAATTTTAGGAACAAGATCTTAATATTTGGCCTCTTTGAAGAGACAGCCCTCGCTGCCTTCCTATCCTACTGCCCTGGGATGGGCGCCGCCCTTAGGATGTATCCCCTCAAGTAAGTTGGGCCTCTTGCATTCCAGAAAGTGTGGACATAGTTTGCATGGCTCTTCCTTTCATGTCGTGTGCGAGTGCCTGTTCTTGCTGGGCTTCTGGGTGGTGTGTGTAAGAGTTCCTCTACACTGGAAGGTTGGAAAGCCAGATGGGCTTCTGGGTGGTGTTTTAAGAGTTCCTCTGCACTGGAAGGTAGGAAAGCCAGACCCAACGGTAAACCAGACCGACAAATCGAGACCTGCCAGGGCCTAGGATTTGGCCCAAGGCAAGACTGCACAAGCTCTGGTTCCTTGAAATTGCTCAACAGCAAACTGTTGAACCCTCAGGTCCTCTGTAGTCACAGCCCAGCCACCTAGAGCTTTTCTGGACTTTGGAGGCTCAGGCCCAAGTCTGTTTGCTCGTCCTGGTCACGTGTCACCTCTCTGCCTTCCTGGAGGCTCCAAAGGGTTCCTTTGACCTCACAGTCAGTTGTGGGTGGAGCTGAGCAGTTTAGAAAGTAGATCTCCATCGCTCCATGTTCAGAAGCAGACCAGCTTTTGCGTAGGGAATGACTTGTTGCTTCTCTTAGGTCCCAGTTCTTATGTACA
>CABHPH010114013.1:0-18284 GCA_902168325.1 Peromyscus nudipes
TGAAGATAAAGGTGCTTGCCACCAAGCCAGAAGACTTGAGTTCAAGCCCAGGACCCACATGGTGGAAGGAGAGCCAACTCCTGCAAATTGTCCTCTGACCTACATGAGCAACATGGCATTATACATATACAAATAAATAAGTGTAATTTAATTTTTTTAAAAAGAAAACTATTTAATAATAAGCTGAGATCTTTCTAGAGATCAACATGCATAAAAATCACAGATTGGAAATGACCACAGGGAGCTCTCTCATCTACCATCTTCATCTTATGGGAGAGACTTGAGTATATTCATATCTTGAAAGTTGTTCCAATTGCTTGACATCAAACACCATGACAATGGGAAGGGTATCACCGTGAAGGCGTGAAGGTTTGTAAATGACCTGTAGGTACCTGGTGTGGTCAACACTGTGCAGGATGGAGTGGCAGTCAAAGGTTTGCTGAATGAGGGAATGAACGATTCATTATTACCAAGTTGATGCAATGTCTCTGCCTTCCTGATGAGTGTGAATAGCTAGAGAGTCTAACACGGAGAAGGAAAGGGAAAGTCCTACTTTGAATAACCATGTCTCATCCACTCCAGTAGTAAAAATGCTCAAAAGCTAGCTTCAATCTTAAGTAGGAAAATTCTCTAATGCTAAAATTGAAATGGTGAGTCAATAGTTTTATTTCACTGGTGGAACCACAAATATGTGTTTCACTGAAGCTTATATGAAATGCCAAAAAAATATAATTGAATGATAAATGCAATGCTTTGCAGTACCAGTGAGAGAAGGTTCTTAACATCATGTGCAAATGCAACAATTGTATCCTTCCATGATTTTCTTCAAGGATACAAACTTTCAATCATAGATTCTTATTTTTCACTTAAAATTCAGTAATAACATGTTTTTGGGGTTTTGTTTTTGGTTGGTTGGTTTTTCTTACCCTACCCTGGAAGTCAGCCAATCTGTAGACCAGGCTAGCCTTAAACCCTGCCTCTGCCTCCCAAGAGCTGAGAGCTCTGATTATAAACAAGCACCACCACCACCACCACCACCACCACCACCACCACCACCACCACCTCCCCATCCCTGGGCTTCAATAACAGCATCCTAATTTTATCCACATACCTTCTAAATATAACACGATCCCAAACCCCTCATGTTTACTATCTTGGGTTGTTCTGACCTGCTGCATTTTGTAGACAAGTTTCGTTTGACTGTGTTCTACCATCAAGGTAGTTTGTGTTTACTATTTATTATTACAGCCTGCCCAAAAGGACCACATAACATATCAACGCCAACAGCAATCAAGACAAACACCAAAGCAATTTTTGAAAATAAAAGTACTGCCAGCTATTTGCTTCCAGAGTTCAGTTTTAACATTTACTGCTTAGAACAATGGAAAGGCATTGTTAATGTGGCTCAAATAAGAAAACGAAGATTTGAAGCTGGAGAGGCGTCTCAGCAGTTAAGAGCACTTGTTGCTCTTGCAGAGAACCTGTGTTTAGTTCCCAGCATCCACACAGTGGCTCACAACCATCTGCAACTCTAGTTCCAGGAGATCTGATGCCCTCTCCTGACCTCTATGGACACCAAGCATGTACATGGTACACAGACAAGGATGCAGACACTCATACACATAAAAGAAATAAAACAGGGGTTTGAAGGAAAATTAACTACTTTAAAGGATACAGGTGGGACCTGGGAAGATAGCACAGTTATGTAAAGTGTTTGCCTTACAAACATGAGAGCATCTGTTCCACCCACAGAACCCACGAAACAAAGCCAGGTGTGATGGCACAGGCTTGTAATCCCGGTGCTAGAGAGGCAGAGGCAGACAGTTCCTGAGGCGCTCCATGGCCAATCAGCCAGTGAGGATCTGGGTCATTTAAAGACCTTGTATAAAAAACAAATTGAATGATACTTGAGGTGACACCCAAGATTACCCTTTGCCTTACACACACACACAAACACTCTCTCTCTCTCTCTCTCTCTCTCTCTCTCTCTCTATATATATATATATATATAAATTAGGACACCATACAACTTCAAGTGGAACCCAAGAAGGATATAATTCTGCTTTCTTGTACATAATTTTTTAGTTTCTCTCAGTTAAGTATGTAAATAAATTAAATAGAGTGAGTGGCACGCTGAGAGGCATAGAAATTGTTATGTAAATGACACCTGAATTTCTAACTCATCTAAGGTGCTAGAAGAGGTAACGCACTAAAAAACAAAACGAACAAACCAAACCAGTAAACAGATGTAGTAAGAAGTTTGTGGTACCCACAATAAACGTGTCTTCCACTTTGGCAATTCCTTTTCCAAATATGGTCCCGAGCTGATCGCCAACCCCAGCCAACAGAAAACCAAAGAGAGGAATTCCCAGCAAGGCATAGATGATACAGAATATTTTTCCACCTTCAGTTCGTGGGGAGATGTTTCCAAATCCTAAAAAACAAAAATGGAAAAATTCAGTTGTTCACAAATGAGTCATAGTTTAAAACACCCATCTCAAGCTTAGCGAGAAATCACCAGCTATTTATTGCAAGACATGGATTGTTTATTTCAGCTGGAGAAGACTCCCTTTATAACTCTAAAATTAAAAGCTATTAAAGCAATTATTCCAAAAATGCAACATACAGCTAATGTTTTGATGATACTTTGATCAGATGATGAAAAATGAGATGCTAATGTACCCAACCAAGTCAATATTTTCAATATTTTCTGTCTCCCGGGCATTGATAAAGCTATTGACTGATAAAACTTTCATTACCGTTTATAATGTACTTGGAAAGATACACCGAGAATATCCCAATGTGTTTAAATTATCTAAAGAATAAAGCTGTGTCGCAGTTTATGTCTTTTTAACTCAATTACATTCCAAAAAAATAGATAAATGTAAAATAACTGAAGTTCTGAAGAATTTTAAGGTTCAAAGATGTGTAATGGTCACGACCCAGGCAGCACTTCACTGACTTCATAACCACTGGAGTTAACCACTGATACCTGTGTGGGGTGAATCACCCACAGTCCCGGAAGCACAGGGAACACATCTATGATAGACAGATAGTAAACTAACCTAGAGTTTTTGTTCAACGTTTCTCTTACTCAAAAATATAAATAAATTTTTGATTTGAAACTTCATAGAATATCAACAATTAAGACGGAGAAGGGAGCACTCAGAGCCTGGCTGTGACAGGATAGACCGGGATAAGCCAGTCTCAAAGGAAGGAGGAAACAAACGTTACCAGATCACCCCAAAGGGTTAAATGAGATAACCCCTGAGGAGTGCTGAGGATTTAGCTATACATTGTCATAAGAGCCATCAGAAAGGGTATTTCAATGGCAGAGTGCCAGGAGAAGCCAACCACAGACGGCTCTGTAGCCTATTTTATCCCCTTCTTCCTTTCTGTGCTTCCCTTCCAGCCCTTCCTCCCTGCCCTCCCTCTTCTCTCTTCCTTCTCCTTCTACCTTTGATTTGTAAATAATGTTAGAGTCATGGGAAAGTCAGGAATGCCACACAGAATTCCTTGAAACGTTTCCCGTATCTGTCAACCATTTCCCACTTCGCCCTCTTCTCTCTCTCCCCTTAAATACATTCTTTCTGCATCATCGTGTAGCAAGCTACTGACATGGTTTTTGTTTGTGTTGTTGTTTGAAATGAGAGCTCCTGTATCTCGAGCTGGCTTCAAACTAGATCGCCCAGGAGGGTAGGGTGTTGATCTGATCTTCCTGCCTTATCTGTGAATACTGTTCACACAGCACCTGGGGTCAAACCCAGGCCTTCAGGATGCCAAGCATGGATGGTACCGCCTGAGCTGCATCCCAGCCCATTTACCCCTGTATTCTTTTGTCTTTCCTTTCATAAAAAACTACTCTCTTAAATAACTGCAGCACAATTTTCAAGCTTGGGTAAATTAACATAGACACAGGATTATCACTAAATTTTACAGTCTACACTGAGATTTCATCAATTGTCCTACTAACATTCTTTACCACAACCCCACCCCACCCCCCGCCCCATGTTAGTGTCAACTCAAGAGCACATACTGCATTTGATTGACATGTCTTGGTCATTCTCCTCAATTATCCCCTATCTTTTCACCTAAAATGAAAAGTTCATACTCAAAGTCTCCCCTTGAGGAAATGAAGGATTTTGATATGGCTTAGACTTAGTTAACAAGACTGATAAAGAAGACAACCAATCCAGCCTCAAAATGGTCAAAGAACAAGAGAACTACCCATGAGTCAAGCTCTCTCGAAGGTGGTGGCACCGGACCTTGGAAGGTGGGAAGTATGGATTCTGTGGTACACTGAACAGGCTTGGAATGAGAACTATTAAATTTTTAGGAATTTCCCAAGTCGGGTGAATTCACCTTAACAGCTTGAAACCATCTCTAGTGGGAATATCTTCATCAGAGAAGTTGGCAAACACTGTAACTTACGTCTTTTTTCCTTTTCTCTGGCAGGTACTATTTACATCTGTCAACCTGATACAATCTGGAATCACCTGAGAAGAGACTCTTAATGGGGGACTTTCATTTATTTATTTTTTTTTAAGATCGGGCTGGCATGTGGGTATCTCTGTGGGGATTTGTCTTCAGGTTAAATGGGGTGGGAAGACCGAACCCACTGTGGGAGGCACCACTCCCTAGGCTTATATCCGGAACTAGATAAGTGTAGAGAGGGTGAGACAAGCAATAGACATGCAGGCATTCATGTCTCTCTGCTCTACTCTCCACTGATGTGTTATGACAGTTTCAAGACCCTCCAACGATGGACTGTAACCTGAACCTGTAAGATAAAATAAACTTTTCTCCCCCAAACTGCTTTTGTAAGGGTATTTTATCACAGCAACAGAAATGAAGCCAGGACACCATCCCAGAACTGAATAAAACACAATAACATTCAAGGGACTTGTAGATCATCCCATGCAGAGAGTGGGATGGAAGCCAAGCTAGCAGTCAGTCACCTTGGGATCTACTGAAACTGTTCTCTCTTCTCCATGCTGCATGCAGGAGCAGGCCTTCCTGGAAAGGGAAGTCAACCTTACCTGGATTGTCTAGTATGAGGCCCATGTATGCCACTCTCGCTGAGGCTTGGGCCATTTTTTTCATTAGAAGTTATTTGTACTAAAAATAAATGACCCCTCTTCCACACTGCAGGGCTGTAATCATATAACTATTTGCAGCATCAGTCCATCTTCTATCATCTGACTTCCTATTTAATAAGAGCATAGACTCAATTATCACAGAGAGAAGGAGATGAATTGATGGAGGAATAGAAGGAGAAGGGAATAATGAGCTGAGAAAGAGGGAGAGAACAATTACAGCTTCAAACCCTTACTAGAGGACCATTGGCTCAACTGGGACATAACTGAAAACCAGCTGACGGGTGACCCATACATGCCCAATCTCAGCTCTTAGAGAGTGAAGACCTCTGATGGCCAGTGTTATCTGTCAACCTGACTCTAGGCTCACCTGGGGCACAGGCCTCTGGGCGTGCCTGTGGAGGATTATTTTATGTTAATTGATGCAAGAAGTGGCATCTTAATTGTGGGTGGAACCATTCCCTGGGCAGAGGATCCTGGGTCATATTAAATGGAAAAAGGGACATGAGTGACAGCATGTGTCCACTCATCCCCTGGCTTTCTGACTGTGGGTGTGATGTAACCAGCTGCTTCAAGATCCTGCAGTCTTGACTCTGCCACCATGATGGACTGTACCTTGAACTGTGAACCAGAATAAACCTTTCTTCCTTCAGTTGTTCTTGTCAGGGTTTTATTATGGCAGCAGGAAGAGAGGCTGAGACGTGAAGTTAGAAACACCAAGAAGAGAAGAGAAAAAGGAAAGAAAAGGGAAGTAGATGCCCCTGTGCTTCAAGGAAGAGAAAATAGAATATGGTATTAGAAATGGGGAAAGGGGAAAAAATGAAACTGGGAGGGTGGGGGAGGGGAGACTATGCAGAGGGACAGCTAACACCGAAGCCTTTCCAAAGAGCCATGTTGAAATCTACTACCATAGAAGCTTATATGTGAATATATTTATATTGTACATATATAAAGGAGCTTAAATGGAGTTACCCTGGAATAGGGGAAGGGGATGCAATAACTCAACTAGACACCACACACTGCCAAACAGAAATCCAGTACCAGGAATTAGTTCTCTTCTTGAATTGTTAGCCAATGGGGTCCCACAGACCCTCAAACACAACAAGCTATTGCCAATGCTATTGATTATCCCCCAAACTTGGTAAAACCCCATTGCTGAAGACATCACATACTTGAGTCATAGAGCATGGAGATATAAAACTGGTACTCACTGGGAAGCTCCATCCCTACGGCTAGCTTTCACTGCACTAGAAGGTGCTATGTACGCTCCTGGAGGAGAGAATTAATCATCAACCTTACCCCAGAATGACCCTCACAAGCTCTAATAATGACCTGTCCAGCTAGACAAGTTCACTGCGGCAATAGTGCCATAAATTTTATGAGAGTAACCAACCATTTTTTTTTTGGTTGGATTTAAGTCCAGCCCCAGGAGATGGAACTCATACCCAAAAGTGTCAATGAGGCCAAGAACCTGTAGCTCGATAGGTTATGTGTCATAGTGAAGAATCTACCGCTATTATTCGGTTAAATGGACAGAGCATGAGATAATGCTATAACATAGACCAGTGCATCACTCAATTCTCATCAGAGAAGCTTCTTCTTAGAGTAGATGACAATTAACCCAGAGACCCACAAATGGTCAACTTATAAAGAATAAGAGACTTCAGAGTTCTCAGCCCTAAATGGTACATCTCTATCGCATCTGGGATCCACAGGGAAAGAGGAGACAGAAAAATTGCAAGCCAGATGTGGTGGATGACTTCAAGGAAACAGTGCTCTTCTGGACACAACAGGGCAAATGCTCATATGAACCCCCAGGGATTGTGACAGCACGTGCAGGACCCGCACAAGTTCAGGCCAGACAAAATCCCAGCATGGAGGGGGAGTGGGAGAAGTGGGCATGGAGTCCTACCCCAGCTTAGGAGCTGTCGGCATTAGATTACTGCTAGGAGAGGCTAGGTCCATTTTCCTTAGTGCTGTGACCCCTGGTGCATCAACCACAATACAAATCAGGTCCCACAGCCAGGAGTTTTGGCCAACACAGATTAGACTGGGTGGGTTTAAAAGAAAAGAGTGATAGCACATGGGTTGCAGGGAGAGAACATGCACGCAAGAATGTGCATGACCTTGGGCGGGTAGGGAGGTGGGGCTGTCTTGGAGGAGTTTAAGGAGGGTATGAATATGATCAAAATATATTGTAGGAAATTTTCAAATAATAAAAATATTATTTAAAAAAGAAAGGAATATGTATAAAGAAACACCATGTAAAAATGTAAAAAATAAACTCCCTGAGTAATTAATAAACTTACTTTCTAATAAAAATTATTTGGTTTTAAAGCATTTTATAAATTAATGATAGCATTTTATGGTTTGTTGGAATAAAAAGTAATTATCAATAAATATTTTAAAGAAGACTAAAGGGATATAAAATTTACTCTCAAATTAAAAAGGTTATCTATAGCTTGGATAATTAAGACCATATGGGAAATTAATGAATGAAACCAGCCAAAAAAAAAAAAAAGCTGAAAATGGCTCCAGCATGTACATGGACTCAGTAGTTAATAAATGCATTTAACAGTAATTGGTGCTCACTAAGTAGGGATGCAGTGAGTAACTACTAAGAAATCAATTGTGCCGGGACTGTGGAGATGACTGTGCTTGCTACACCAGCATGAAGACAGAAGTTAAAATCCATAGCACTCATGCAAACAGCTGGGCGTGGCTACACTCATGCCCAACCCCAGGGCTGTGGGGAGTGGAAACGGGAGGAACTAACTCTAGGGCTAGCTGACCGCCTGCCAAGTGCAGATTCATTAAGAGAGACCGTCTCCGGGAGTAAAGTAGAGAATGGTAGGAAGGGACCACCTCACCTCCTCCTCTGCCATCTACATGTGCTCATGGGTATGCATACATGGCACACACAAACACACACATTTTCACACACAAACAAAATAATAAACAATGCCCTTAATTCACATGATGCATAAAATTATCAGATGGATTAAATCATCAAGTATTAATAATATAATCATACAAGATATGATGAGGCAAGGAGTAATTTTTCAAGTATCACTACCAGGGCAGAACCATAAAAGATTCATGACTATATAAAAAAATAAGTTGCTATAGGTCAAATTTCAAAATATTAGGTATCTATGGACCCAAGGTTATAATAACTGTGATGGAAGGCTGTCTTCAGAAAACATCTCCCACCACTAGGATAGGCACAAAGGTAGTTTTAGTTCAGAAATGAGCTGAAAGCTTAGTTCCCTGATCACCACAGAGACTGAAACCCTGAGTCCTTATAGACCTAGAACCTCAGAAATTTTAAACGCCTAGCATGATAAACTGATAAACCTCACATCCATTACTGGTCCTGTGTATTGGAGATAATTAATGAAAATCCCTCAAATGGCCAACTTTTGCAAACAAGCTCACCTCCATGGCAAGGTACCTGGCTGTCTGGCCATTGGAAACACCCTCAGATCACTTTCCCACCCTCTGTGAATGATTTGCTGAAATTAAGAAACAAAGTGCTTAGACTCAGTGGCTGGAATTCACAGACTCTGGCTTGGCCAGGCCTGCTTGACTGAAGGGCAGATCCTGGAAGTCTCGTGTCTCTTTCCTGACTTCCAGTGCGGACAGTGTGCCCTTCTTCCCAGCAGGGAAGACAAAGACAGCAGCAATGGACACTCTACCCACATAAACTGCTCCAACGCTAACCCCATTTTAAACAATCTAAATCATTTAAAATTATTGCATGGAGGAAAATATTAGATCAGAAAGAAGAAATAGCAAAGCATGGCACTTCTGTGATTCCAGTACTCTGAGGTGGAAGCAGGAGGGTTGGGAACTATAGACTTGAGTTATATGGGAAGATCTTGTCTCAAAAACAAAAGTAAAGACAAGACCAAAATGTGTGCCATTCCCTTACTCTGAGAATCACTTATTATAAACCCAAGAGAAACACAGAAGGGTTCAATATCACCACTACAATGCACTGTAAAAACTGTTTCAAAGAAAGTCATTGGTAGTCACCACAACAGATTAGCCACCTGGAAGCCGCATCTGCTCAGAAGCACCAGTTCCTCACTTGTGCCCACCAGGTAACTGAAAGGATGGAAGACTGGAAGGCTGGCCTCTCAGCTTTCATTTTGTGGCTATCTCTTGTCACTTTGGGTCAGACACCTGCTTCACTCTGTACAGGTATGTCACTCACCCAGGGAGAGTCTGTCTTGACTTCTCTCATCCCCCTTCTTCAAGGCTGAAGGTTAGAGATGAGGGTGACAGTCTTGCAGTCACCTTCAGTCTCCTTGTATCCCAGGAACAGCAGAACCTCACTGGACACAGTTAACCAAAATGACTAGACAGGACTAACCTTCTCACATAAACCAGGTTCCCCTCAGGCAGGCAGTTAACAGGTGCTGTGGGATGTCTTTCTGTGTGTTGTGAATATGTGTTGCTCTCATTGGTTGATAAAACTCTTTGGCAAGGCAGAATAAGGTTAGTCAGTACATTCAAACTGAACACTGAGAGGAAAAGGGTGGAGTAAGAGCAGATGCTGTGAGCTGCTGCTAGGAGAAGCAAGATGTGAGAGAACAGGGAATGCCACGAAGCCATGTGGCAAAACATAGATTACTAGGAATGGGTTGAGTTAAGTTATAAGAGCTAGTTAATAATGAGCCTGAGCCATAGGCCATACAGTTTGTAATTAATTTAAGCCTCTGTGAGTTTACTTGTGACCAAGTTCGCTATGGGACTGGGCGGGACACAGAAAAAGTTCCATCAACATCTGAGATTCCAACTTGGGGCAAGAATTTCCACTTAAACCTGAGAAAGCTTTAAAAAAGGGTTCTAAAACAGAGCCACGAGCAGCTTCCTAGCTGTGTCTCTCATGTGAGCCCTGACACAGAAACGCCAGCATGGCGGGTTCCGGGCCAATGGGCTTGACCTACAGCATGACAGATTCCGCCACAGTATACAGAGGCATCTCCAAGCCGCACAACAGACCGCACAACATGCTGCATGAAGGATTTAGCTTTGGCTAGTATAGACAAAAAAAATAGGTTTCTGGGCAACATGCTGCTTGATGGAGGCATAGACCTACTGCTTCCCAGAGCCGGCAGTGAGCATGGCTCCCAGACTTGTTGGTAAACGTACCTCCCCCATGTTGGGAAGCTGAGTGGGGTGGAGTCAGCGGCCAGGGCTTCTGCTTTCATCCTGGCCATGCAGTTTAACAGTTTAAATTCTCTCCTGGCCAGAAAAGGATTACAGATACACAATAAGACAGATTCAGACAGAATAAACTTTAAACAGTTTACAATGTATGTAAAAAGCATGTAGGCTTGAAAGAGAGAAGACAAAGGATATAGATAGTCATAAAAATAAGATAAAATCTTAAAACACAAAATAATATATAAAAATATAAATAAGCCATGTAAAGATGGAAATTACACAGTGTCTGGATTATGATGTCTTTGGGATTTTAACTAGAGAGAGACATTTGACTGTAAAGGCTGCTGAGCTAAACCAATGTGTACACTTTAAAGGTATCTTGACTTCAAAATTTGTGTCTAAGGAAATGTTGCTTTGGAAAAGAGGTTCTGCTTTTGTTTCTACAGAAGATGAGAACCTGTGGATTGCTTCCAGGCTAATATGGTTTGATCAACCAAGACACTCTGAAAGGTTAATACAGTTTCACAGACTACTACATCCAAAATTTAACTATAATTCTTATTTTCTCAGGATCCCCATAAGATTTCCAGTGCCCCCAATCAGCAGGAAGTAGTACAGGAAGCTATGCCCAAATTCCTAAAGTATTGTTTATGAATGTTTATTTTTATTTAAAGTGGGTTGATTATAAATGCAATCTCTTTCAAAAGAAGGAAAGATGATATAGATATGATAAAAGAGTAGATTATTGAATCTACTTTTAAAGAGCAACAATTTGTTTGATATGTTTTATACTGCTATGGCTTTTATATTATTGATACAATTAAAAGTTAATTTTGTTATACTGTATGTATATTTCTACTCTTGTTTAAGGTATTAAGTTTATGCAACTCATTTAAAAATGTAATGTATAATTAAGAAATAAAAATTAATAGTCAAATTTATAGTCATGTTAGTTAAGTTTTCTAGATATACATAGATATATTTCAATTAGGCAGGTAATCTTCAAACACTTCAAAGACCTACAGAATATGGCATTTAAAATGTTTTAAGAAATTAGACTTTTCTAGACATTGAGACATATCCGCTCCTGGCAGCACCAGTCTACTTCAAAGAAGATGATGGGCATCAAAGAAATTCCATAGGAGTTTGCTTTCTTTATGGCAAAACTAGCTATTTGGGCAAGAAACTGTTCTGTTCTTGCCTGGACTGCTTGACAATATGTTGTATAAATAGACATGCAGGACTCATAGGAAAGTGATCACTGAACTTTGCCAAAACAAGGCGAGATGGTCCTTCAGGTTCCTGCTTCACAGAAGAAACTGCCATACATTCTGCAGGACACAGAGGAAAGCAACTGATGAACTTTGCCAATAGGCAAGACAATCCTTCAAATGTTCTACTTCATTAAAAAGTCTGCCAGAGACTCTTGGCCTGTAGGCTGAAGATGGATGTCCTAACATTACAGAGGAACTTTGAGTGACTATGCAGGCAGCCAGATGTCTCTGTTATTTCTAGAATTATGGAAGTTGCTTGCAATGCACTTCCTGTTTACTTAGGCAATATTATATCCTTCTGGGGTCTTTGATAGAGTTGAAGACTAGTTATAATTATAGTTTTCCTTAATTATGATAAAAGATAAATTGGATATAAAACTTTAGACTCATAAATACAGGATAGATGATAGAATATTTTCTTTAATTTTACAAAATACAAATAGACTAGATATTGTGACTGTAATTCTTGCTTGATAACTGTTTTGTTATATATAATTTTACTATGTTAAAGTTAAAACCTTCCTTTTTGATTAGACAGAAAAGGGGAAGTGCTGTGGGATGTCTCTCTGTATGCTGTGAATATGTGTTGCTCTCATTGGTTGACAAATAAAGCTGTCTGGCTAATGGCAAGGAAGAATAAGGTTAGGCAGGACATTCAAACTGAAGATGGAAAGAAAGAAGGATGGAGTTAGAGCAGACGCTGCAAGCCGTAGCTAGGAGAAGCAAGATGTGAGAGAACAGGGAATGCCACAAAGCCATGTGGCAAAACATAGATTACTAGGAATGGATTGAGTTAAGTTATAAGAGCTAGTTAATAATGAGCCTGAGCCATAGTCCATACAGTTTGTAATTAATATAAGCCTCTGTGTGTTTATTTGGGACTGAGTGGCTATGGGACCAGGTGGGACACAGGAAAAGTTCCATCAACAAACAAGTCTAACTGTTTTTCTCCTTACCATTTAGAAGAAGAGCCTAGATTGTGATAACCCAGACCATACCTTCACCAGGCTGCTTAATCAAGCGTATCTGTTGCTCCTTGCTCAAGCCTTCCTCCATATAAATGTAAAACCCATGTTAGAACTGTAAAGATGAACTTGGGGTCACTGGGCCTCTTTATCTGATCCTAGCCTTGAGATGTCATTAAATCTCCCCTCTGCTTTTCACAGTTCCTCAGCTTTAATTGCCTTACTGGGATGGTCCACTGCGACTCCCATTACTGGGGAACTTTCATAATAATGCTACATACTGAAGACACAAAGATAAAGAAAATATTCTTCTGAGCATTTCCAAATTACTTTTCAAAAATCAGCAAACTACATATGTCCTCCAAATTCTTCCATAAAGCCTTAATGAAGATAGAAGAACCCATGAAGACTTCTTACACTGAAAAATCAAGGGTGTTCATCTGCACATGAAAAAAATCTCCCCATTGAAACACCATGATTAAATAGCTGTAATGCCATGTTTAGGTCCATTTTACTTTAATCTCTGAAATGCAAGCTAACTTGTAAGCAGAGAGGAAAATGTGTTTTGCATTTCCCTACTGTCAATCATGGTGTGTCAACCCTGACATAAGAGAAGACTCAAAGAAACAAATGTTCAAGTATCAGTTTCTATTAATGTCTACAAAATTTATGTGCAGATATAATGTAATTGCAATAAATATGGGAGCCATTTTAAAACTTAAAAGTACAGTAATAGCTAAGAAATATTTGGAAAACAAAATGAATGAGGTAGAAAGATTCCTCCTACATAGTACCAGGACTTAACTATTAACTATTAAGAAGCAGTGTGATTTATATGATGCAGTCCTGAATGGCAAATTAGTCATGGAAATGGAAGGTAATAAGAAATAACAAGATCTCAGAAACAGACCCAAACATCTAGAAGTGTGAGCAGCTATCAACTAGTGACCGAACGAGGGTGACAGTAGCTATGCACCAAGATGGGCAAGGGCTTCTCACTTTCTGTCATGTGTCTCATTCCACAGCAGTGACAGAAATGGCAGGAGGAAATGTAAGACTGGATAAAGTTGCCGTACACCTTTGCTCTCCTCAGACACGCCTGCTTATTTAGAGCATTTCAGGATAATTACAAAGAAAAAAGGCAAGGTAGTTTATAGACCAAGAAGATCCTAAGCAATACTGTGTACCAGTCCTTAAACTCCTATAAAAACTAGAGCTCGTGCCCTGTCCCCAGCCTGGGGAGTGCAGCTCTCGCCGCTCATCAGCAGATGGAGACCAGTACAAAGTTCCACAACTGGTCAAAATATAGAGACTAAGTGACACATCTACAGTGTGCCTGTACCCAAGGCTCAGGGAAAAATCACAGAAGAGGGGCGGAAAGACTCTAAGAGCCAGAGCACAGCATCTTACCAAGCTGTAAGGGACAGCGTGACAGGGAACTTTACACTCATGAAATCTCAACACTGGGGTCACTAAGCAAGACCTGCACAGTGGCAACACCAGCTGAGTTGACAACATGATGGGGGATGGGGGGAATCTCACAAGGTCCCACTCCCAAAGAGAGAGCTACAGACAGTCAATGGGTGCTGAGAGGGGGAGAATCAGTTTTACCCAGAGACAAGCTTCCTGATAGACTGTAATCCTAAGTGGTCGGTTCTAAACACATGCACATAATGACTGACATTAAGTGGACTTACCAGGCATATGTGTGTATATACATATACACACATATGTACATGTATGCGTATATTAAATAGTAACGTTAAAGAAGAGGTCATGGATTTGAGAGTGGGGCATGAGAGGAGTCGGGGGAGGAGGAGGGAGGGTGGTCATGGTATAAATACAGTACTCACAAATGAATTCCTAAAAACAAACAAACAAACAAAACTAGAAATAGAAAATGATTGCCTTATCATGACAAGGGCTGTCCATATCAAAACACTTATTGTTATATAGAAGATTAAAGTGTAACTTGAGGAATTCCCTTAAAGTCTGGGAAAACAATAGCCATTTCCCAACAATTATTTATTAGGCTGAATGTTCTAGCAGATATAATGACAGAAAATATTAAAAGGAATAATTGTTATAAAAAAGATGACAAGCAGATTAGTTGTGGGTGGAATTAAATATCCTGTAAATAAAGGAGAATATTCAAAACGGTTAAATGAGAAAAACTTGGTAAAAATCTGAGTGTATGAAAAACACAAAACGAACCAACAGCATTTTAGTATTTGAACATTTTCTTATACATGGAATAAGATGGAAAAATACTTCTTTAAAATGAAAAGAAGCATCAAATGCCTATGAAGACATACACAAGAACTTCAGGGCACAGCTTGATCTAGGGGAGGCTGGGAGGGAACAGAAGGGAAAAGAACAGAACAAGGCTGGGGTGGCAGTCATCAGTTTTTAAAGGTATCATTAAAACAAGCAGGACACATCAGTTGGAAATTGCATAATTATTCATTAGTAATCCTGGGACAATTGGTTACAATTTCAGAGAAAAAATACTCAACCTGTGTATCTTCACAGTACCAGGGTGAAAAACCATTAACAAATCAAATTTTCCATACTGGTTTCCCCTGTTCACCTTAGATGCACACCTCCCCACTGCTCCTCAGCTGGCTTGTGACTGAGAATCATCCATTATTGTGTTTGCCATCAATTTCTCTATACATCATGCTACATACACTCCCAAGACCAGACTTAGCTCACTATCTCCTCTCTAAGATCCTTCTCACTAGATGAATTAGAAGTTGTGTACAGACAAGGGCCACATTTTGGCTACCACTCTGGCCCTAACCAAACACACTCCCCACTTCTCACAGCTACCAGCCTGTCATCCCGCCTCACTGGCACACTCTCTTCCTTCTACTGGTCTCCCTTCTGAGTGTGATATTTTCAAGAGAACTTTGACCCAAAATGCTGTCGCACAGCCATCCTACCATAGCTGCCGTACAGCCATCCTGCCATAGCTGCTAGGGAAATAGTGGATGTGGGGAAAGATGTCACATGAAGCTACCTCACCACCGTCACGTTTGTGACTCTCAACATCTACTCTGCGCACAGGTTTATCTTGCACTTCCAGTTTATTGTCTGAACTCCTTGACTTCTGTGGTGGTATTGTGTTCCCCAAAATACTGTGCACCCTAATAAACTTATCTGGGGTCAGAGAACAGAACAGCCACAATATTAAACATAGATGTTAGGCAGTGGTAGCACACGCCTTTAATCCTAGCATTCCAGAGACAGAAATCCGTCTGGATCTCTGTGAGTTTAAAGCCACACTGGAAAGAGCCAGGCATGGTGACTCATGCCTTTAATCCCAGGAAGTGATGGCATGAAGCAGAAAGGTATATAAGGTGTGAGGTCCAGGAACTAGAGCCTAGTTAAGCTTTCAGGTTTTCAAGCAGCAGTTCAGCTGAGATTCATTCTGGATGAGGACTCAGAGGCTTCCAGTCTGAGGAAACAGGATCAGCTGAGGATTGGCAAGGCGAGGTAGCTGCAGCTTGTTCTGCTTCTCTGATCTTCCAGCATTCACCCCAATACCTGGCTCCATGTTTGTTTTTATTAATAAGACCTTCTAAGATTCGTGCTACAGACTTCTGCTTCTCCTTTAACAATAACTAGACTATAGCCAGGAGTGGCAGTGAGGATTCAGGCCCATAACCACAGATTTGGGAGGTGGGGGCAGAAGGATCAGGAGTTTAACATTGTTAAACTCACCCACACAGCAATTTCAAAGCCAGTCTGGACTAAATGGGGGCTGGTCTCAAGAAAACGAAAATCTGAAAAGTCCAACTGGCTTATTTTCTCCTCTTCTCTTCGGCTTTCAGTGGTTCGTCCTCAGTGACAGCAGGAAGTACCGTTGTTTACTTTGTCTTGATTTTTCCCTGCAGTGGCCTTCGTTAAAGTCCCATAGATTCCACTACAAGCACATTTGTATAGATCACTCTTTCATAGAGACTCCCTCTTCTCCAACTTGACATTCATGGAAAGCAGGCCCCAAATTCTGTGACATGTTGGACAACACCCTACAGGTCCCTCACGTGCTCACCAACATGACTGTGACACAGTCAAACTGGACTCCAGTGACCAGGATCATCTAACTCCTTCATCCCCCCAAGTCACAAGCCATAGTGGTTTTGTAGGCAGCATGGCTGGACCCTTTCCATCACAGCCTTCCATCCCAGCTTCACAACTCACCTCCCTGTTCCCATACTGCAGGGTACCAGAACAGCCTGCCTTGGTCCTCTCTCCTTGAGTCCATCTCACAAGAGCTAACACTCTTGAAAGCACAGCTTCTGTTTTGTTAGTTTGGAGTTTTTAAAGCCCTGAAATATCCCAAGATCTTTTAGTACAAATCCCCACTCTTTACATCCCAGCATTTCCAGATGGGTAATTATTCTGCTTTTCAGTAACACCAAGCCACCATCATTCCCTGGGAGAAATATGCTGAACTCTCCCAATTCCTTAGTCTTTTACAGCATCTGCTTCTTCCAGTGGCCTTTCTACTGCTGTGACAAAATGTCCTCTGTCCTTTCTGCCTTCCTCACACGCAGTAACTTCCGATGCACACCTATGCTCCCCCTTACCAGTTGGGCCCTCAGATTCTTTCCATAAACACACTGTATCATTCATTTTCCTTATCACTGTAGGCAAACACCTGGCAAGGTTTATGTGGTCTCACAGTTTGAGGGAATATAATCCATAATCTCAAGAAAGGCACGGCCATGAGAAGGGCTCATGGCTCTGGCTATGGAAGTAGGAGGTGGCTGAGTGCATGACCTCTGCAGTCAGAAAGAGATCAAGCTGTCACCCAGGTCAGGATGTAACCTTCAAGGCCACCCCCTCGGGGATCCACCTCCTCCTGTGGGACTCTACCTCTTAAAGGTTCCATGATCTCCCAAACCATGCCAGCAAGTGTTCAAGTCATGTGTTCAAGTCAAGTTAAGAATGTCTATGAGAGCATTTCACATGCAAGCTGTAACACAGAGTTTTATCTAATTTCTTAAGGAAGTGTTTGTTTAATCCAGTGTGAATTCTTGTGATTTTAGTACAAGTTCTTGGCTTTCTTCTAGTTCACACTCTTCCTGGGAGTAAGAACCCCGCTGCATTCACCTTTCCATGTCTGTGTGAGTATGAACTCATTGCAAGGGGTTGGGGATTTAGCTCAGTGGTAGATCGCTTGCCTAGCAAGCGCAAGGCCCTGGGTTCGGTCCTCAGCTCTGAAGAAAAGAAAAAGAAAGAATTCATTGCAGAGTTTCAAGAAAACATTGAGTTGGATTGACCCATCTATAGATATTCCTATTACATGCTTTGATCACATGGACATGCATACATCCAGATAGTTCTAGCTCTAGTTGTTTATGTTGCTTTTAATTTTATTCAAGAGCCACAGAAAAGGCAATTTTGGTAAATACAAATTATAGATATCACCCCAAATGTAATAATCAAAACACTATTCTGACACTCAGCAATGTAAGTAATTCCAGACACAGGAAGTCGATTTTGATATTATAAAGCAAAAATTGTGAAAATTTGGCAGTGAAGTGAGAGGTCAGAAAAATCCAAAAGATGCTTTATGAGCAGTGCAGTAAAAGCCAGCCTCTTCGCATCCAAGTGAAACACAGCTGTCGTATGTATGTATATATGTATGTGTGTATGTGTGTATGTGTGTATGTATGTATGTGTATGTATGTATGTATGTGTGTGTGTATGTGTGTATGTATGTATGTATGTATGTGTATGTATGTATGTATGTGTGTATGTGT
>CABHPH010114013.1:18294-42347 GCA_902168325.1 Peromyscus nudipes
TATGTATGTATGTGTATGTATGTATGTATGTGTGTATGTGTGTATGTGTGTTCTTCAGGGACAGGACCTCACTGTGCTGTCCAGGCTGACCTTTAACTCAAGCCCCTCCCCTCTCTGCCTCACAAGTGCTAGAATTACAAGTATGTGCCTCCAGGCCCACCTACATCTCATCTTTCTGAAAAAAACAAAAACAAAAAAGCTAGTTAAATCCAGAATTGTACCAAATGAGGAAAGAACTCAACCAAACACCAAAGAACAGACACAGTTGTAGGATATATGATTCAAAATAAGAAATCGTGTTTTCATAAAAGAATGCATTTATTTCTTCACTTTTTGACTGCTGTTCTCACATTGCTGATTTTCAGCCAAGAATCACACATGAGACCTTAAACTATCGGCCCCACAACAGCTCAGTTGCTGTACTGTGCATTCTTAGTATCTAACAAGTGAGGTTGGTTATGGTCTTATTATAGGCTCAGGGTTTGTAAAACACAAAGGAAGAGGACTGTGGAAGAGATGAGTGAAGGTTTAGGTCCTAAGGCTGACCTTTACCTTTACCTTTAACCTCAAGGCAAATTCTCATTGGTCGGGATCTCTGGTCCCTGAATTATCTGAGTGATAATATCCCCATCAAAGCCATCACTATGCTAGCTATATGCTCATACCCCATGATAAAATAATAAAATAATTCCATCCCCAAAAGAGAAGTCATAGAAAAACAGCATTACTTATCGAAGACTCTCTCCCTCTTGTGTAACACCCGCGGTGCTAATTCATCTACGTCCTTAACTTCTAAGAAGATCTTATGAAGTTTTACAATGAATTACCGCCATTTTCTGAATATAGAAACTGGGGTTTGCTGATGCCCAATAGCATGCTGAATATTAGTTACTAAACATTAAAGCTCAGATTTATCAAACTGCTCACCTATCTGCTTAGAGCAAGGGTTTGGAATCAAAGCTACTGTAGAGGTTTCCTTCACTTACAAAATGACAGGATGTAGATCCATATCAAGACATGCCACACAACAAACCTTTCCAAATGGAAAGGAATATACAGATGTCAAAATTTGTGGGTCATAGTAACAAAGTCAGAACCTGATTTATACCGTGTGTGAACTCCATCATCAGCAAACTTCCTCTTACTCCAGGAGCCAGATGTCTGCAGTTGGAACAGTATTTCACAAGATGACCTCCTAGGTATTTCACAGGATGGCTGCCTTGCTATTTTACAAGATGGTTATCACTGAGTAAGTTGTTTTTTTTAAAAAAAAAAAAAAACCCTATGCCTTGCAGGAACAGCATGCATGAAGAGATTTGCAAGGAGCATGGCAGAGAGTATCTAAGATGATTAGTTTTAAATGCAATTTGCCACATCCTAGAATCATATCTAAGAAGAGAGCTATCACTTAAAGAATAATCTAGATCAGGCTGGACCGTGGGTATTTGGGAACTTATCTTGATTGTTAATTGACCCAATCCCTCTACCCGTTTCCTGCTCTCCCCTCACCCCTGCTGTGGGCAGCACTATCCCAAGGCTGTACCCTGAACTGCATAAGAGTAACAAGAGCTAGCTGTGGCATCAGGCTGGCAGCATAGGTTCACTTGTTTCTCTCCGCACTTGACTATGGATGTGGCATGAAGTTGCTTGAGTTCTTGTCTTGACTCAGTTCCTTCCCCCAACACTCAGAGCATATGTTGACTATGGATGAAAATAACAATGGGGACAATGGAGATGTTAGTGACAGCAGAGCTTTCCTCCGTAAGGATGTTTGAGACTTGAGGAAACATTCTCTTTCTATATTCTTGCAGACTAAATCAAAGAATCAAGTAAGTGTGGTTCACTTTTCATGCCAGAGCCTAATAAGCAACATCAGCTTCCAGAACATCTCGTCATTAGCCAAGTGGTAAACATAACTGCTATGTTGATAGGGCCACTCTAATTGGCATCTCTCACAAACATAGGATGGCCAGGTAGACTCTTGTGTGAAATGCCTTATTACATTGCTACATTTCTCCACAAAAGAAAGTACCACGAGCCAAGGTGGAAAACATTAAATAAAAAAAAAATTAAAAGTTTTAAATCATAAAACATAACCACTGAGATGGCCAGTAGTTTTAACCCCATCACTGCATAAATACCAAAGTCAGACTTAAGAAAATTGAAGTACAGATGGTAATTAGATATCATGGCTTGGAGAGGTAAAATGCAAACTTTCAAGTACTGACTGCTGACATTTGAAACAATTTCACTTGAAATCCAGGTGTGAGCATCAGTCCTTGCCATAACTATTATTTTAGGGCAATAATTCTGATCTTATCAACTCCTGTCAGTCTCAAACAAAGGGATGAAAGGTGTTGAAATGTCCCCTCCAGGCTCCTGTTGGAATATTTGGCCCCAGCCAGTAGGGCTGTTTTGAGAAATTGGGAACATTATGGTTTTGTTGGGTGACACCAGTCACTGGGGGCAGGCCTTGAGGGTTAGAGCTGAACCCTGCTTCTAGTCTTGGTCCTGCTTCTTAATCTACCAAAATGTGAATCGAGGGTGTCTTAAAATCTCCCACCATGGACAGAGGCACCCCAGCCACCATGGCTTCCTACCAGGAAGACTGAAGTTGAGAACCAAACTACACCTGGCCTCCTTTAAGACACTTCTGTGAGGGATGTGATCACAATGGCAAAGGTACCTACCCATATTGATACCTAACCAGACTGACTTGAAGTGATAGCAGTTGGACTGTTCAGGTGAAAGTATGCACCGCTGAAGCCATGAGAGGGCCAACCTCTATACCCAGATTAAGTGCGGTAGCCTATGGCACCTTTAAGAGGCATCTCTGCTATGAGATTAGATCTTGATGCATTCAGACAGAACTATGCTAGTTGAATTTTATGTTGAGTATAATAAGGCATTAACAACAGTAACTAATAACAAAACCCAACTATTTTTAACAATGTGCTATGATAACAGCTGTGCAAAACTTATGTCTACTATCTGGAAGGTTCCATTTAATTTTTTATATCACAGTTGACTGTAGAAGCTGTAGAAAGCAAAATTATATATAAGGAGGGAACATGGTATACACTACACACTAGAAACATTCCCTGTCACATTAAGTATCATTATAAAAGCCACAGCAAAGGGAACTCTCAGTCTGCTGTGACTTCCCTGTCCTTTCAGAGTCTCCTGGATTCTGTGGGCTACAAAGGAATCTGCACACTATATTTATCTTTTCTAAGCAAAGAGCTATCAAAAAGCACAAATTATCTAATAGCTGTTGGTGACTACTGGTGATCATGTGTCATTTACTCTTTTTATTAGTTCTGCCTATTCTAAGTGATATAATTTCCATGTGAAGGTTTTGTTTTCATCTAGAGTTGATTTGCCTCAATTTCCAAAAGAGGGTAGAGAGCATACTCTAAGCCTTGGGGTTAGGAGATGATGGGAGGCAAATCCACCCCATCCTCTCTTTCAGGAAACATTCTGATTTGGAGAAATGGGTAGAAGGAACTCAGCACTGACTGCGGACCTCCTGTGAACAGGGCATGGTGATCTGCTGCACATCTGGAATGTATTTTCCCAGTTACTTGTCAAAGTACAGAAGAAAGTATGTCATAACATAAGTCTATCAATGCTCAGGGACAGCCAGTGTCTAACAGCAGCCCTGCCTGAGAACAAAGTATGACCTGTGGGAACAGAGTCCACCCATCTGCACCTATCACACATGCACACACACTCACATACATACTCACATACAATCCCACACACATGTGGAGAAGGGGCTGTGTAAGCATATACAAATGTCCACTTCTCCACTTTTTAAAATCTATTAGAAACTTGGAAGTTTCAATTTCTGGAAATATCCTGGAGAGATAGAGGCTGGGAGGAGCATCAAGACTGCTCTGTCACACCACGTGTCTACACTGTGATCCCTTGCACACTTCTCACTCAGCCATAAAGTACATGCACAAAAAGGAGAATGTAGACTAGGTGCATTCCAACTCTGTCTGTAACACACCCACAATGGGGGAGGCTGCTCAGATTAAATGATTTACCCTAAATTTATTCTCTTCAAAAGCCAAATCCTGACACCAAGGACTTCAGAAAAAAAAATCAGAAAGAGAGAGAAAGAGAGAGAGAGAGAGAGAGAGAGAGAGAGAGAGAGAGCGCACTTCCAAAGAATGCACAGAACAATGGCTAGAAAACACCATTTGCTTGTTTCCACAACCATTTGGAGCCTATAGGGAAGAATGTAGGAGAATTTCCCACTCAGCAGAAGGTAGTGGGCTGGCACGTACACCATTCAGGAACCAATTAACCTATGCTATTCCATCAGCTAGCATGTTCAAACTACAGAAAGCAGGAGATTTTAGAGACCCTCATCCTTGTCTGGGTACACAGCTTAGAAACAAACAATCAAAGATAAAAATGGCTGCTATTGAAAACTGGAAAAGAAACATCAAGTGTCGTATTCTATTAAAACCATTTTTCCCCTCAGCATGGCTGGAAGCTAATGCAGAAAGTTCATGAGTTCAAAGCCAATAGGAAACTGAGTGTGCAAATGTAAAAATTAAAATCGGCATTTTAGATAATAGAAAGTTAAGAGGGCAGACCAGAAACGGCAGAAATTCTAATCAATGCACAGACACAAAAGGTTTCCCAGAATTATAGAAAAATAAACATGGAAAGAATTTTAAGAAGTAAATGAGAGAACAAAGACAAGAAAAGAAACATAAAAATTGCCAATGGCACTGAGTGTAGAAAATCAAAATCAAAACAGAATCAATGATGCTACAATTAAGAATTTTTTTCTAAAAAATAACTAAATAAATGAAGCAAGTGAAAGATTAAAAGGAAATCCATAAAGCAGAATATGAAAAGGTAAATTTTCAGAAAATATCAGGGCTGGGGAGATGGTTGGCTCAGCAAGGGGCTTGTCTTAAAGTAGGGAGATGTGAGTTAACCCCCAGGAACCATGTAAAACCTGGGTGTGGTTGTCTACACCTATAATCCCATCATTGGGTAGGCAGAAACAAGAGGATCCCTGAGGCTTGCTGGTCAGCCTGCATGCATGTACATATGTACCTACACACACACACACACACACACACACACACCACAACTTAATCTACATATAAGAAAAGAAACTAGACATAAAAACCAAATAATCCAATTTAAAAATGGGGTACTGATCTAAACAGAGAATTTTCAATAGAAGAATCTCAAATGGCTGAGTAGCACCTAAAGAAATGTTCAATATCCTTAGCCATCAGGGAAATACACATTAAAATGACTCTGAGATTCCCTCTTACACCTGTCAGAATGGCTAAGATCAAAACCACAAGTGACAGCTCATGCTGGTGAGAATGTAGAACAAGGGGAACACTCCTCCGTTGCTGGTGGAAGTGCAAACTTGTACAGCCACTTTGGAAATCAATATGGTGGCTTCTCAGAAAATCAGTAATTTACCTACCTCAAGACACAGCTATACCACTCCTGGGCATATACCCAAAGGAGGCTCCATTCTACCACAAGAACACTTGCTTCACTATGTTCATAGCAGCTTTATTCATAATAACCAGAAACTGGAAACAATCTAAAGGTCCCTCAACAGAAGAATGGATAAAGAAAATGTGCTCCATTTACACAATGGAGTATTACTCAGCTATTAAAAAATTAATAACATCATGAAATTTGCAGGCAAATGGATGGAACTAGAAAAAAAATCATTCTGAATGATGCAACCCAGACACAGAAAGACAAACATGGTATGTACTCAATTATAAATAGATATTAGCTGTAAAATAAATGATAATCACACTACAATCCACAGACCCGGAGAAGCTAAGTAACAAGGAGGGCTCAAGTGAGGCGGGGGGGGGGGGTAATGAATCTTCCTGGAAGGAGAAATAGAATAAATATCACAGATGGACTGGGGGCAGATGGGAACAGGAGGGATCAGGTTGGGGGAGGATGGAGAGAGAAAGTACTGAAATAGACAACTGGAATTGGGGGGGGCATTTTTGGGGATGAGCTAGAAACCTAGTGCAATAGAAACTCCCAGGATTCCACAAGGGTGATCCTAGCTAAGACTCCTAGTAATGGGGGATATGGAGCCTGAACAGGCCATCTCCTGTAACCAGGCAAGACTTCCAGTGCAGGGGTTGGGACACCAAACCAGTCACAAAACCTTCAGTCCACAATTTGTCCTGCCTGCAAGATGTGCTTGGGTAAAGGTGGTGCAGATATTGTGGGAGTGTCCAACTAATGATTGATCCAGCTTGAGACCCATGCCATGACACAGAGCCCATCCCTGACAGTGACTGGAGCACGAGGACCCAGAGGCTGTATAGCCCAGAGAGAGACTTAGGATAGAATCAAATACAACTGGATGAAAAAAAAGTCATTGAATGATTCCTAATGATATTCTGCTGTACTCGTAGACAGGAACCTAGCATAACCATTATCAGAGAGGCTTCTTCCAACAACTGATAGTAACAGGTGCAGATGTCCAGAGCCAAATATTAGGTAGAAGAGGGGGAGGAATGATTATAGGAGCCAAAGGGGTCAAGGACACTACAAGAAAATGATCTACAGAATCAACTAACTGGGGCTCATAGGGGCTCACAGAGACTGAACCAACAATCTAGGAGCCTTCATGGGTCTGACCTTGGATCTCTGCATATATATTATGGTTGTGTAGCCTGGTCTTCTTGTGAGACTCCTAATAGTGGGAGCAGGGGCTGTCTCTGACTCTTTTGCCTGCTTTGGGGACCCTTTTCCTCCTACTGGGTTCCTTTGTCCAGTCTTAATACAAGGAGAGTCACCTAGCCTTACTGAAACTTGATATGACATGTTTGTTTGATATCTCTGGGAGGTCTGCCCTTTTCTGAAGGGAAACAGAGGAGGAGTGGATGGGGCAGGAGAATGGGAGGGAGGGATGGGGAGGGGACGAGAGGAAACTGCCATAGGGATGTAACATATGAGAGAAGAATAAATTTAAAAATTCAAAAAAAATCAAGTGTGGCTTTTTGTATCTTGGAAACTCACATTGAAAGAATTAAGTCATTGTTTTATTTTCTAATTGAAAGACTTCTAGTCATTCCAGGACAGATATGTCAACCAGATCAAGTTTCACAACATCCCTAAAGACTGTGTAGGGCTATATTCATTACTTGTCCCACATCTTGGACAAAAAAAGAAGCAATTTAAAGGAAGAAGGGTGTGTCCTGGCTTATGGTTTAAAGAGACACACTCCATCACGGCAGGGAACCAGAGCAGCAGGAGAAGGAGGCTGGGCAGCAGATCTCACTGCAGCTTCCTTTAGGAAGCAGAGAGCAAACAGGAAGTGGGTACCAGCTACTAAGCCTTGTTCTCAGTAAGGCACTTCCTCCAACAAGGCCCCACCTCCACAACCTTCTCCAACAGCACCACCAGCCTGGAACGAACTACCCAACCACATTAGTCTCCAGGGAGCATTTCATATTCAAAGGACAAAAGCCATCATATGACACATCAGTAAGTCAATGGTTATGGAGTGACAGTAACTGTGGCAGGCCAGCACACGGAAATGTTCATGCATTTGTAAACACAAAGAATTTCATTTAAAGTGAGTACACCATTCATTTCTCACTATTTTCCCAGAGCTGTCGCACAAACGACCCCCTCTCTGTACTGACAGAGGCAAACATTTATCTTGGCTGCCTTGATTTATGCTTCTTAGCATTTTAAAAAGCAATTAACACGGCCCATTTTCAAACCTTCACAAGCATTTATGAAAGTCAACTAACAGACACTGTAAAAAGACAACATGTGATTTATGATCATCAGGCCCAGGAGACTTTCCCTTTCTATAACTTAACACCTTTTCATACCAATCTTTTTTTTTATGATGATAAGCCTACATAACTCCAAAGAAATATATTGGCTTCTTTTTCTGGCAATTAGATTTCATTTTCCCCCTCTCAAATTCCTATTTTATTTTAAACCCAGAATGTCATGGCTTGATATTGGTAGAACTCTGACTTTCTGAAGCATAACGTTGCTAATCATGTTTAAAGAATTCAACTCAGAATCTTGGAGTTGGAGAGACAAAACACCTGACACCATGATGTCACTCAAATGGGTGTGTCACTCAAATGGGCGTGTCACTCAAATGGGCATGTCACTCAAATGGGCATGTCACTCAAATGGGCATGTCACTCAAATGGGCATGTCCAGCCTTTGGACACTGGGACTTTGGGTGTTTATCTACTTAAAATATTATGAGATTTCTTTCATGATTTTTTTTTAACTCAGTTGCATGGTTCCCTAGTGAGAACTATTTATTTACTTATTAATTTATTCATTATTTTGGAGTTTTTTGTAAGGATGGACTTTATTTAAAAAATTTAGGACTACAAATTACAAAGGAAAAGCAGATCACTACACAGAATCTAATGAATACATTTGCCTGAATGAATTTGCATAAAACTTTATCAAAGTCATTCATTTTACAAATTCACCCCACCCATTCGTGCTTTTGCTATAATGCTCTCAAGGTTACTATACCTTTATTTCAAATTATATTACATGTTATTCTCTCAAGAAAAGTTTTAAATACCAAATTATTGGCTTCTAAGAATGGCACCTTCCAAAACGGGCAATTTCCACTCAGTCTCTGGTGGCATTATTCTATTTTCTTTTCATTATTTTGGTTTTATTGAGATTGGCTAGCATGGAACTTGTTATGTACACAATGCATATGGCAATCCTGAATGCCCCAGCTTCCTGAGCACTGAGATTAAAGAAATGTGTCATTATGCCAGGCCTACCCTAGTGGATTTATCTTACAACAAATTATCATAGCGACTGGAGCTGTCACCAAATATTTGGATCTTCTGGGCACACAGTATGTTCTTGAACTTGGCTATGCCAGTGTTCTGCCAGTGAAAATAACATGTGTGCACATGTGAAGCCTAGTAGCCAGAGTGTAGGGGGACAGCAGAAGGATCTGGAGGTGAAGAACGTGATTTGCAAAGGTCTCAAGTATGGCAAGAAGAGGCCTCCTGCCTACACATCCTGGACCCACACTGTGAAGCAGCAATGCACTTTTATTGCGAAAAGTCACCAGATTGGCCCTGGAAGTAACTTAGCTAATGTTAACTAATGCAGAAGCGCAGACTAGTCTATGAATATGTACAACACATTCTTTGGTTGTTGTTACTTAGAAGCTCATGTTTCCAACTTTTTGTGGAATCAAATAATGTTAAAATATAGATTCATTAAGTTGCCCATCTAAGTTTTCACTTAAAACATTTGCTCTTTATAGGAATGGATGTATGGAGAGATAGCTCAGCAGTTAAGAGCACTTACTGCTCTTGCAGAAGAACTGCAAGATTCCCAGCATCCACATAGTAGCTCATAACCATCTGTAATTCCAGTTCCAGGGCACCTGCCACCTTCTTCTGGCCTCTATGGGCACTGCATGCACATCATACAAACATACATGCAAGCAAAGCACTCACACACATAAATATTTTTAAACACCCGCTCTTTGTATAGTACCTACTTAATTGATTACAACTTATTTCCTGACTTTCACAGCACTGTGAGTTATAACCAATACATGTTGACTTAGGTCTCCATCCACGTAACACTTCTAAAGACCTTTGTAATTTCTTGAACCATAGAGGTGTCCAGAAGAATCTGTGATTCTATTAGATGGACTTTGGCCAGTACGGTGGCTAGTTTTAATTGTCAACTTGACATAGTCTAGGATGACCCTGGAGGAAGGCATTTGAGAAGGTTTGTGGGGAATTATCTTGATTATGGCCATTAAATTGGGAAAACACACCCTGAATGTGAATGGCACCATTTCATGGACTGGGCCCCAGACAAGATGTAACGGAGAACGCTGTTGAGCACTAGCAGGCAGACACACATTCTTCACTTAGCTCTTGACTGCATGTGATGCAATGTGGCCAACTGTCTCAGCTTCCACCACAGCTCCCCATCATGGATGGACAGAAAACTCTAGGAGCCATCTCGCCCATCCTCTAGGAAGGTGGGAGGAACCAGAAACTGGCACGGCCAATGCATATCTAAGGACGCCACTGTAGAAATCTCCTAAACACGTGAGTGAGGAGGGCTCAAGAAGCTTCAGGCGGCTTCCACTTCCGCATATGCCTGGAAGATGTGACCCCACACAGGACATGGAGGCTTCCGGCCTCTTCTCAAACAGCTTGCCCTGTGTATATCTGACTGCAGGTGTTATCTTTTATACTACCCTTAGTGACAAACTGAAAAATATAAATTGTTTCCCTGAGTTAGTGAGAAGCTCCAGATCAAACCCAGGGAGGGGCCTGAATTCAGAGCCAACAGTATAGGAGGCTGGACTCCAACAGGGACAATCGTAGGTCTGAGTCCACCTGCAGATTCTGATGCTAATCCAGGTAGACGGCATCAGAACTAGACTGCTGGAGATTGCTTAGTATGGGGGAGGAGTGAATGTGTGTTGTTGGAGTGAGAGCTCAGGGGAGAGAGTTTGTTCAGCAATCTCTCTCTCTCTCTCTCTCTCTCTCTCTCTCTCTCTCTCTCTCTCTCTGTGTGTGTGTGTGTGTGTGTGTACACAATGTATGCATGGTGTGCATATTTGATCATGTGGATGCAGACACATGTATGCAGAGGCATGTGCACAGAGGTCAAAGGACAATCTCTGGCCTCAGTTCTTGCCTTCCACATTGTTTGAGACAATGTGGGTCTCTGTTTTTAGTTTTTCGTTTGTTGTTTTTTGTTTTTACTGGGTACACCAGGCTGGGAACTCCCCTACCTCTATCTCCCATCCCCCATAGGAGTACTAGAGCTACAGATGATTACTAATGCTGAATGTAGTTTTTTGTGGGTTCAAAGGACTTGAACTTGGGTTCTCAGGCTCCATCACAGGCACTTTTACCCACTGAGCCATCTCTGGAGCCCAGCAATAGTTTTCCTTGTTAGCATCTTCAGACAGTATGATAGATGCATCCACTAACCCTGGACAGGCTTGTTTTGTATTTCAAAGGAATATTGGGCTAGGAGGTAAAGTGCATTCTGATGACTTGAGCTGTCGACTGTTCTCACTGGCAGTACTTCTCCCAGCCGTGGTTTAGAACCAAGAGCTCCCCGGAATTCCTTTCTTCCTACAACGAGTCCAAGCTGCTGCACATAAGCCACAATGATTAAGCATGAGCGTCACCTGGCAGGAGTTCTTCTGTCAACATCAGGCTTTAAGAATGACACAAAAATGCTACCTTTCTGAGAGTCAGACTGAGCTATGCTAAAAACTTCAAGAAAAAACAACAATAAGTAAAAAGATGGATGGAAGCAAAGGTGTAGCATAATTACCAGCTGAAAGTAGGGAAACCTGACCAGACATTACCCCAGACCTTCCTTATTAAGTGAGATACTTGCGAACACTTGAGAGTGTTCTAAGTGTCTGGTCCTGCTTTAATCACACTCAGAGCCAAGCCTGGCTATGTGCTATACAATTTAACCCCAGGACCAACAGCACTGTGGACCAGAGTGAGGGGGGCGGTGATGAGAAGAAACAGGTGAGGTGCTAATTCAGGGCATGAAGATACATTACTTATAACTTGGGGGGTAATTTTTTCCTTTTATGGGTTATTTATTTTATTTTGTATGTATGAGTGTTTTCCATGAATATGTGTGTACCTATTGTGTGCATGCCTGGTGCCCACTAAGGCCAGTGTTGGATCCCCTAGAACTGGAGTTAGAGATGGTTGTGAGCCACCATGTTGGTGCTAGGAACTGAACCTTGGTCCTCTGGAAGAGCAGCCAGTGCCTTTAATTGATGAGTCTTCTCTTCAGCCCCTTTCTGGAGCAATTTCAAGGTCATAGAAGTCAACTGCAGTTTCTTTCCAGAAGATTAAAAGTGCATTACTGAAAACTGTTCAAATTATTACAACACAAGAGAATATGTTTTTGTTCTGATAAGTAACCTTGACACCCAGTGTAGACCTCGATGAGTGAGATCACTCTCTTCCTACTGTGTGCAATGAAACCAGGCCTGGACTAGACCACTCTGCATTCTCCTGTGACTGAAGAAAAAGGCTAGTGCTTAGGAAAACTACCTCCCAGAGGGTTCCAAATCCCTTTTCAAGCTGCATGAGGTACTTGGTGTTCCTCTGCAGGCCTCCTCTTGCCTGGCCTGCATACATATGCAATGAGGACACAGCATGACTAATTAGCCCATCCACTTAGGAGTCTGCAACACCGGTCGGAATCCAGCACAGCTTTGGACTCTGCAGACCGAGCTCTGCCCACTGGGCACCTTCTCTGACAGCTGCTGCTGCTGCTTCTCCTCTTCCTCCTCCTCTTCTTTTTCTTGCTTAAATAATACATAAACTTGCGTGCAGGTTTTGAATATGAAGAACATATGTTAACATCTTGGTATAAGTTTTACTTTCATTAATTTAGTGTAGAGAAAGAGCCACAGAGTCAAAGACAAAACCATTTCATTTGTACTTCTGAATTTCAGTAGAACAATACTAGAATTTCAGGGTGTTTTTTTTTTAAATAACCATCTTCTTTAATAAGCTTTTTAAATATAATGAGTCCAAGTTAAAAGTCACTTTGCAAAATGACTCATCTTTAAGTTGCCTGGAAGAACCTTAACTTTCATTTAGAACGGACCTTCAGAATCCAGCAGGCAGCTCTCTCAGAGGCTGGTGAAATGCCACAGATACATGCCTGTGCTCAAAGAGTAAATTGGCACTCACCACTCAGAGCTGCATCTCCTGGGGAGGCTTTGTGGCAAATTCTACACCACTGCTTCAGGACCCTTCGTCTCCATGTGCACATAAGACTTCTGTCTTCACCACAGGGAACACAGAACAATGACGGGAATTTTTCCTCAGAGTTACAAGTTTATATTTGTCCACTCCATGCAGGAGAAGGTAATCAGCCAAAAGCCAGCACAGGGTTTTACAGTTTCCAACACACACTCTCTTTCCAAAACATGTTTCCTCCTCCTTTTCTTCTCTTTCTTTCTGTTTTTAAAATCTAGGACTGCTTGGTAAAATTACTCCGAACTTTTCTTTCATTTTCTTCTTCTTCTTTTTGTCATAATTTTTTTCTCATCAGGTGTGATGTCTGATGGAATGCAGGTTTGCAGGAAGCCAGGCATCAATATCATAATATCTTTAGCAATTCCAGCCATGTAAAATTGAAGTGCTATTCTAATTAATTGGTTCAAAAATACAGAAACCATACAAACCATAGGACTCAATCTCAACACTCTGATGGTAGAAGTTGAGTGTTCTCTGTGAAGGGGAACTGTGTCTCTAAAAAGGAAAGGTTCTCTGTTCAGACCTAACGGAATGCCCGGGATGGTAAACTAAAGAGGACTTGGACTCATGTTAGCAGAGGAAGCACTTTACCGACCAAGTTATCTCCTCAGCACCACCCCTACTCTTCTGATGACATCTGGCAGTGGCTCCCCACTTCACAGACTCTGAGTCCTTCATGCTTTGGCTCCTGCTAATTTGTGACCTCTGCCCCCATGGCTTCCCCTTGCTATCCCTCCTTCTAGACCTCCAGGGTCTGCTCCATGGCTCATCTGAGTTCCTTGAATGTGCCAGACCCCGTCCTACTCAGGATCTGCGCTGTGGCTGTGCCCTCTGACTGAACTCATCTTTCCACTTGTCTTTACACAGCTGACTTCTTTTCATCCTTCAGGTTTCAGATGGATGTCGCCCCCTCAGAGTTCCTGCGGCAGGCAGCCTCTTTGGGAAAGCCTCCCACTCCTGGCTCTGGTTTCTCTCTATTACTGCACATCAGGTCCCTTGCAGCATTCACTGTCTTGTTTATTGATGTCCTGATGATTGGTCACCGGTCTTTTTGACCCCAAGGCAATGACCAGGAAGTCATAACTGAGCCGGCACAATTAAAGAATAGACAAAATAAAGAAATAAAAGCTGATGGAGGGGCAGGGAGGGGGGGATAAAATACTAAAATGAAGCTTCCTAAAATAACACAGCATTTAAAACCTTGGCTATTTTTTAACTGGGTTTTCTGAATAGGATCAACGCGAGCTCTCCATGAATTACAAGTCTACTGTCTAATACTCACTTCACTTTCGGCATGATCTTCTCCTCATCTGTTAGTCACCAAGACTGCCGGCCTCCCTCATCTCATTCTGCCAACATCCTGTCTCCATCTCTTCCTTCCGCAGTGACTCCTGCCATCCCAGGCCACGCTCACGTGGCTTCTGTGGGTCACTACCCGAACTTCCTAATCGTTCCATCCATTGAGCTGTTTCCACTTACCCTCTTCTTTGAAAGATACATCCCAATGTCACTGTTAACTCTCATTTTACTTAAAAAAAATCAATGTTTTATCTTATTTAATAAGTACAAAGCCCTTGACTATCAATTTAGATTGAATTGCTTTTTCCCCCCACTTCCACCAGGCAGCATTTCCTGATACCCCCTTACATGAGCCTCTGGTCTACACAAATGTTTACCTGTCCATCCCCAAACCAAGTCAAGTTCATGCTCTGTCTGGGTTTTGGCTTGCTCCTACCACAGACTGCCCAGCTTTTCCCTCCCACAGGGAGAAACAGCATGTTTTCTTCAAGACACAGCTCCAGTTCACAGTTCACATCCAACTTGGGTTCATTTGCCTTAAGCTCTGGCCCACACTCTCTCCATTCCTACTTCTAACCACATTTCAACCCCAGTTCCACATCACATTTCATCACGTGACACCTGCAGCTGCTTTTTACATGCCAATGGTGTCTCCACAGTAAGACTGTGTCCTTGCTTCTTGCCCAACGAAGGCAAAAGTGGCAATGATCCAATCCGAGCCACATAGACTGGCACCAAGTCCCAGGAGCCTCAGGATGAGGCTCTCCAACATCAGCGACCATTCAAGATGACCTGCAGACCCCTGTGGATTTCACCTTCATCTCTTCCCCAGCTCGCTGTGTCTGGAATTCTCTCATCGATATGAGTTTGCCTTGAAAACTACTAATGCTTTTTCCAGTCTTGGGACAGTCTTGCCTCTAATAACCAGAGGCAATCATCCTTTGCCTCCTCTTCCCCACCCACTTACCTTAATCTCTTATAACATACACCAAGAGTTCCCATTAAATGCTCTTAGTGTCTACACATAGCACCCCTGTGTCTGCCTATTGTGTTTATCTGCCTGCCAACCTCCCTGACTCACTGCTGTTGGCAAGTCGGGGTCAAAGACTTTGACTCTTATATTTATGTCAGCAGGGAAAGAGTGCACACCATCTATTAAATAAATAAATGCACAAACAAGCAAACTGTTGATGAGATGTGTTGAACAAGCCCAGAATTTAGTATAAAAGCTATCAATTTAGTATCCAGTAACATCTACAGCTCACACCACCTATCTGCCTATTTGTTTTGAATGTTAAGATTCTTTTAAAAGATTTTGTAATTTATGTGTACATGAGTATGTCTGTGTGATTTTATATGCACCACATGTGTGCAGGTGCCTGTGGAGTCCAGAAGAAGGCCATGGATCTCCTGAAACCAGTTACAGGAGTTGTGAGGTGTCCAGTCTTTGCTGACCTGCATCCTCTGGCAAGAGCAGCAAGTGTCCTGAGCCACTGAGCCACCTCCCCAGACCCCCCAAAATTATTTCTTAAGCACCTACTACTATATCTCAGAAATTGGGAGATTGTGGGGGGGGGGGACAAAACAGGCAGAGACAGGCACAGGGGCTGTGGCAGGGTTTTTTGTTTATTTTCGTTTGTTTTGTTGTTGTTGTTGTTTTGGTGATTGGGTTGGAAACAAAGTGATGAGTCAGGCCTCCTCAGTGAAAGGGATGTGGAGAGATCCTGTTTGGACCAAACAAGTAGCAGCTAGAAAGGTGAGCAGCCAAGGCTGGGTTTGCTTTAAAAGGAGAGCCAACTCTGTGGGCGGATACACTAGAAGGAGGGTCTGGGGAGCAGGGAGAATTATCGGAGACTGCAATGTGTGCAGCTGTGGAGCAGAATTTGGGGAAGGTGGTGGAAGGATCCGATTTTAGAAAGGGTGAGTAATTTGGAAGCAATTCCTTAAATTTGGGTCTTAAAGTTTAATACGGCACTGTGTATAATTAACCTTCCCTTGAACACTGTTCCAATGTATAAGCTGCCTAGCTCATGTTCACATCTTAAACTGATAAAGCGAAATAGAAAAGCTATGGACATCTGCAGCCCACATGGCTCCATGAAGCACCACCGTCACATGACACTCTACAAAAGATGCTGCAAGCTACCTGCCCAAACTCTCAAGCTCAAGTTGCAGAAGGACCAGTGCACTGTGCAGTATGGTACAGCCCACGTAGTGGGGAAACACATCACGGTCACAAGAGCAGTTGCATTAGCAATGCTGACATTCTTCTAATTGCACAGATTCAAAGTCTGTGCCAATCAAGTGTCATACGGACACATAAAAAAGTGAAAACAGTGTTTTTACCCCATTCTAACTCGTAATCTAGTCCAAGGTCAGGGGAAATGGCCTAGTCACAGGAGTAAGAAAGGCCTTGGAGTGAAAGATCCCAGAGAGTTGACTCAGAATGACTTGAAGCACCTAAGGCTACAAACTGAGATGGATGAGTTAGAGTTGAGGCTTCCAGGCAGCTCCCTAAGTAGGCCAAATAAGCAGCTACTGTGTTTAATGGCTATAATTTGGGGGTAAAGCTGGTAACAATGGTTTGTTTCTTTTCATGCACTGAAGTATATGTCTGTGAAACTTACTGAATTTGGGGATTCAGAAAAAATGAGACTGTCCATAAACATTCAGTGCACACTAAGGGCATATAATGACTGTGTCTCTTGCAAAATAATTTAGTGGCAGTCCCAGGGAGTTGTAATGTGAGCTTCAGAGTTATCCTTGGACAGGAACAAACCATTCTCACTCAGTCTGTGAGTCTCGTTTTTTCTTCTGCCCTTGCTTACAGACTCTAAGCAGTTTACACAATAAATAGTTATTTCCACAGTAGAAATGGCCAACATGTCTAAGTCTCCAACAGAACCCGTTATTATGGTTAGCAATGAGGGTTGCCATTCCTCCAGATTTTCACAGCCACAACTTTTGACCCCACTGATGGAAATGGCAGCATCAGCATCACTTCTTGACTTCCTGACAAAGGCGCATCAGCATGGAAAGGTACTAATTTTGGAGGAAAGTGACCCCCAAGCTATAACTTCTACAGTGCAACCATGCAGCAGGCAGCACCCACTCCAGGCAAAGAAAGGATTTCAAGGAAATGGTCATCCACAAACTTCCATGCTGTCTTACCCAGAACTTTAGTATAACATGCTGATTTGAAATTTTCACATGAATTATTATAATTTGCTGATGGCAATAAACAATAAAACTGAAACCTTCACAGTCTCAGACTATCCCATAAGCAGAGATCCTGCCCCATGGGAGACGAACTCACATGCGTATTATCTCCTCTTGAAATGCATTCATGACTGTGATGAATCCATGTCCTTCTTATTCTCAAAAAATCATGGTTTAAATGCACTTCCTTTAATAAGCCAGAAAGCTAGAATGGTGAAGGTGGCTCCCACTATGGGATATGCACAGAAATCTTCTGGAAAGTTCTGCAGCGCTGAAGGTCTGGATACTAGAGAGAGGGCTTCCGTGTGCGTTCACTCGGCTGTCACAAAAGTGCTCAGCGCACATAAGGCAAGCTCAAAAGCAGCATGGATTTCCATTGCAACAACATTTCCAATGTCACGGCAAAAAAGTGAGATTAGCCAAGACATCCAGAGTCCAGCCTTCTGTCACAGTTAACGCGTTATATGTCTATGCTATTGTCAAAATGTAACGTAGACAACAGACCCTGAAGCAATCCTAATACAGGAGCAATCAATATAACAGCAGGTAACCAGTCAAAAGAAGGTTAAGATTTATAAACTGAGGCAGGTAACATCTAATAAACACATCAAGCTTAAGTCAGATTCAAATCCTGTCCTATTATGCTGAAGACAAGAGGTCGTGGGAAAAAACTGCTTATACGAAACAAACAAACAAACAAACAAACCATCATCTCAAACCAATCTTGATATAGTACAATATATTATCCCTTATCAAATGTCTCTACCATATTGCTCTCAAGTTTTACAGTATATATTTTAAACTTAACTTTACATTCTGAACTGATGGATAGTTTGCTAATTCCTTTAATTCAAACTTTAAATTCAAAACTCTATGTATTATAACCTAGTTTTCTATCTCAGACTACTTTGATCAACTATATAAAGGAAATTTGAACAGATGAATGTCAGATCACACACTATACCAAAAACAGAAAACAGAAAGCGAGTCGTCTCCTACCTATGGTTGTGATAACAGTACCAGCAAAGAAGAAAGAGCTTCCGAGGTCCCAGTGACTAACTTGATTGGAGCTGTTTCCTAAGGGGATAATCCCTGCATTTATTGCTGCCACTATTTGCTGCAAGTTTAAAAAGAAACTTATCAGTACATGTCAATCATACAGTGGCATCAAACATCTCAACTCCCACCCCAGGTAATGACAAATTACACAAAAGGGATCAACTTTAAGTCTTTGATTTTTCTATTTAAAAAGTGTTAAAGGATTGAAACTTTATTCTGAAAATGTAATATCACTTAAATCATGAAAATTTTACATTTTATAGCAAGTGAATGGATTGACATAGAGAGTCTAATAGTGGACATTTATAGCCTCTCCACTGGTATGTTCAGTAACATTTGAATTAACACCTAAGTATATCAGTGTTCTCTAGTAAGCAACATGGATTGGTTATATATTTAAATATCAGATTGCAGACTACATTTAATAATGCATAAGCCTTCATTAACATGTTCATGACTTCAGAAGAGCTAAAAGCATATTTCCAAAGATCTAATGAGACACTGAGGTGAGAACAAGAAGACCATGTGACCTGTGAGTAAGTTATGTCCATCTGGCTAGATCTAGATGCCTTGAATTTCTGCAGATTCTAGTAAATTCTTCAAGGAGAATCACCCATGGTCATCATAAGCAGTGTTCATGGGGACCAGGGGATCTGAATGCTCCTTGTGTATGCCCCACAAGAGGTAGACTGGAAGACAACAAGACAATCCCCTCTGGAAGTGTAAATGATGGATGTGGATTACATCAGAAGACAATGTGTAGCCGAAGAGAAGCACTACAATGGCCAGAGCACATGTTTCTGCTGCACTTAGAGGAAGCTTTATCACTTCACTTTCAGACTTTAGAATCTGGAAGAGTATCATTTGATAGGTGAGGAAAAGGTCAAGACAGGACTTGTTTGCAGTGGCATCGTGGTTACCAGCAAAGGGAGAACGCAGCATGCTCTAGAAATGTGAGGGCGCTTGTTCCCCTGGCCACTGGCTGATGGAGAGAGCAAGCAACCAAGACTGCATGAGTAGATTTCAAATCTCCTTCCACAGCGGCTCACAACAGCAGCCAATCTATAGACTAAAATGACAATACTTGTGTGCCAAGTCAACCGAAGCATATTGTTATTCTTTATTATACAGGGCATGTTCATTGTAAAAACAAAATTAAGGAAGTAAGGCAAGATGATAAAAAGATAAAAATATTTACCATTCCAGAGCATAGACACAATTACTGTTAACATAGTAAGGTGAATACTCCTGATAGCCTTTTTCATTATATTTTCTTTGAGATAAGATCTTGCTATGTAGCCCAGGCTGGCCTTACACTTTTAGTCTTTCTGTCTCAGCCTCCCAACCTGTTGTCATTACAGACATGTACCACCACATCTGGTTCAATATATGTTTTATATAGTTAGATTCATAAACTATGTTAAATGCTGAATTATCCATTCTTATTTAATTATAATAACTTGCTAATGACCAAGAAAGAACTATTTATTGACTAATGCTAACTTTTAATAACTTATTTAATAGTGTCCTGACTAGTAATATTATTCCACTTGTTTCTATTTGCTATTCACACACTTAGCATATACATATCATTTATGTGCTATTATAAAATGTACTGTATTATAAAATACTCTTTTGTAAATATATTTGTATATAAATATTTCCCTGTTTCTTAACATTTCCTTAGAGACATTGCTAGAAATCAATTAGCCACATTAAAGACTATTAATATTTTATAATGCTGGATGGGAAAATAGACATTATCTACTCAGAAAACTCTGTTTACAACTGTCTCCCAACAATAGACAAGGGCTTAGCAATCATTCTAATACTAATAACACTTTATCTTCACTGGACTGATAACAAATGTTTAGATTATATATTCTTTATTGTAAGTAATATTGGATACTAGTGTTTTATATTATATTTCATGAATGAACAAATGTTCACATGTAAACATGTGCCCAGCATGCAATGAAGCTAGTTCTGAAAAAGTTAACTCTGCTTGTCTGACTCTGTGTTCTTAGTTCCAGATAATGAAGGTTTCCCTTCACTGTCCATCTTTTGAAATGCACTCTGTTGAGCCTAGTGGAGCAGGCCTATAATCCTGGCTATTCCAAGGGCTAAACCAGGAGGGTTGTGGAATTCAAGGCTTGTCTGAGCTACAGAGTAAGTTCAAAGCCAGCCTGGGTAAATTAGCAAGACATTGTCTCAGAACTAAAAGAAAGAAGGCAGAGAAGGAGGGCAGGGAGGGGGGAGGCAGACAAGGGCTGTAGCCTGGTAATACAGCACTTATGAGGTATACACTAAGCCTGGGTTCTAGTCCTAGCAGCAAGCACAGGCAAAATTAAAAATAAAAATCATGCTCTGTGTAGTTCTATGCAAATTTTGCTTCTACAGATCCAGCATACTTTAAATGCTAGCCAGGCATAGCGATGCACATCTGTAACTCCAAGCAGAAACAGGAGGATTGCGGACTCAAGGCTGGGCTATATAGAAAGACCTCTGTGCATAGTCGCTCATGCTGCATTGTGTCTGTGTGTCTGTCTGTCTGTCTGTCTGTCTGTCTCTCTCTCTCTCTCCCTCCCTCCCTCTCCCCTCTCCCCTCTCCCCTCTCCCCTCTCCCGTCTCCCTCTCTTTTGCACAGATTCTCAGCACACACAAACCAAACATTTGCATATTTAAAATACATGAAATCTATAAAAAGGAAAATGAACAGCCCCATAGCAGTCTAAACTTCCTACCAAGGCCACAACTTAAATCTTTACTTCATCCCAGGCAACACAGCTGGGACGTTATTCCATATGCCATACAGACCTATATGCTTACTTTTAAAGAATTTACTTTTTTTCCTGTTTTAAATTAAAATTTATTTACCAATGTTGAATACACAAAAGTATATTTCTCATCTTTTAAGTTTTCAGTGTCTGGAAGTTTTATTCTTAGAACCATTTTATAGCCTCACCACTTACTGAAGAAATCTATGTTTTTATTTTGTATGTTTAAATTATAAATATTGATGTTTACTGCAATATGTAGTGAGAAACGAGGCAGCTTTACGATTTTATAAATATTTTTAATACATGGCCTAATAAAAGACAGATGTATCCTAATACACACTTTTACGGTCAATCTGCTGGGGCAACCCATCCCATAATCTCCAGGAAACCGTGGTGTACACGAATAAAGAGGACATAAAAGACAAAAGCACCTTCATGATACTGAGAAAACTGATTGGGGACTGGACAGATGGCTCAGCAGCTAAGAGCATGTAAGTCTCTTGCAGAGGACCTGGGTTTGATTTGAGCCACATAAGGTGACTGGCTCACAACTTCCTGTAACTCCTGTCCAGGGGACCCCCTTCTGGCCTCCTCAGATATCTACACTCACATGCACATACCTACACAAGACATATAATCAAATAAATCCTTAAAAAATTAACAAGAAGCTTCTAGGGACCAAGTTGGAGGACCATTGCTTGAACTCATTATTTGTGTTTGTTCAAATTTGTTTTCTATCTGGGGAAAAGCTTGCTTCTATATTACGGCCTTTTAGCTCATGTTTTTCAATAACCAGGCTTTATTGCTTTTCATCTTTTCATCAGAATTCCCACAGCAAGGTTGAATAAGAACAATGAAAGCAGTGTTTTTCTCACCTAAAATTCTCAACAAATAGAGTTTTGTGTCATTAAATGTATTGAATATTGGTAAGCAAATTTCATCTAAATATATTAGGCGAGTAGGTTAAAAAAAACTTAAATAAAACTTTAAAGAATATTTTTTTGGTAAACAAGGACTGGAGAGATGACCCCGTGGTTATGAGTATTTGCTACTCTTCCAGAAGATCCGATGTCCTCATCTGGACTTCACGGGCACCTGCACTCACATATGCACACACCCAAAAAATAAAAATAAGAGAAAATGTTTTGTAAACAAATCTTAATAGCAGACATAAAGCTCCTGCTGATCAAGTCAATTAATGGCACAAATGTGCCTGTCCCGGGACATTTCAGGCATCTCTCTTGGCCACTACAAATGGGGTGGAACATAGGTGGCCATGCTCTGCACCAATCCTGGGAGTCGTTTTCAGAATCTGAACCCATGGTGGCAACTGACACTTGTCACGGATCCTCCTCTGGGAATACCATTTCCTCCTCAGCTGAGTTAAGCAGGTCTTTGAAAATGTTTCAGATAGGAATAACAACAGAAGGTGTGTGTAAGTAAAGAGATGTGAGTCTAATTAAACACAAATCAAACAAAAAGTTGTTACTTCCTATGCCCTTGATTCTAGTGAATTCATAGGCCATATGGCTCCAAAATACCAAGACACTAAATTGAAGAGATGGCTCAGTGGTTAAGGGCACTGGCTGCTCTTCCAGAGGACCTGGTTTCAATTCCCAGAACCCACATGATGTCTCACAACAATCTATAATTCCAGCCCCAGTGTACCCAACACCCTCTTCTGCCCTCCCCCAGCACTGGGCACACATGTGGTATACAGATAAACATGAAAACAAAATACCCAAACACATAAAATAAAATAATTTTTAAAATATCAAGGCATCATAGATATGAACAGATTGTTGCTGTTACTGTTGTTTTGTGACAGGGTCTCTTTAGCCCTGAGGGCACCCCCTATGTAGCTGAGACTGGCCTTGAACCTTTGATTCTCCCACCTCCCCCACCCCCACCCCACCCCCAAGTTCTGGGATTATAGTACAGTGGCATTTCAGGATGACCCAGCTCCTAGCAGGTTACTCGGGAGGGAACTACTTCACTGTTATTTACCATGGGGGCCACACTGATTCCTGATCTCACAGCACTGTAGGCATAGGCACAGGAACTGTTTGTCCCCCACCCTCACCTCCCCCCCAAAAAACCACTTCCACTGAGAACTCAGGAAAGAAGATTTAAAAAGAATACAGCTGCGACCAAGTTATATTTTTTATATCTTATACACATTTCTTCAACATGTTCTTTTATTCAGTGAACAAGTGTCAGTTTGTCATGCAAATCAACGAGGAAGCATCAGCCATGTATGTAGCAGGAATCTTAACAGTTCTTATTAATAAAATCAAACCTGAGGCAGGTATTGGGGTGAACACTGGAAGGTCAGAGAGACAAGAACAAGCCACAGCTAACCTCACCTGGCCAACTTCTCAGCTGGTCTTGTTTCCTCAGACTGGAGGCCTCTGAGTCCTCATCCAGAATGGGTCTCAGCTGAACTGCTGCTAGAAGCCTGAAAGCTTAACCAGCCAAATGCTTAACCAGGCCAAATGCTGCTAGTTTCTGGTCCTCACACCTTATATATCTTTCTGCCTTCTACCATCACTCCCTGGTACCAAAGGCTGGCTTTCTGGGATTAAAGGCGTGAGTCACTATGCTTGGCTGTATCCTTGAACAGATGGATTTCTGCCTCTGGAATGCTAGGATTAAAGGTGTGAGTGCCACCATTTTCTAGCCTCTGTATCAAGTGGCTGTCTGTTCTCTGACCCCAGATAAATTTATTAGGGCACATAATATTTTGGGGAATACAATACCACCACATTTCCCCTCTTTTGTCTAAAATTTAAAAAAGCTTATAATACAAGAAAAATTATATCCAATAAGTATATACAATATACACAGTCAAGATTACATTAACGATGTCTAG
>CABHPH010114014.1:0-10894 GCA_902168325.1 Peromyscus nudipes
TAGTCATTTATAACAATCAAATTTGTAGATATATTATATATGCTTTCCAGATCATATATAGATATAATTTAGATAGATCATCTTCAAATGTTTCAAAGACCTATGGAATATGGTATTTAAAATGTGTGGTTAATTTATAGTTTTTCATGATAATGAGACACATTTGCTCCTGGTAGCACCAATTTACTTCAGAGAAGATGATGGGCATTGAAGAAACTCCTTATGGAATTTGCTTTCATTGTGGCAAGGTTAGCCACTGGGCAAAGAAAAGCCTTTGACTGCTGACAATGTGCTGTGCAGATTGGACATGCAGGACATAGGAAAAAAAAAAAGATTGTTGAACTTTGCCAAAACAAAGCAGAACAGTCCTTCAAAATTCCTGCTTCACAAAAGAGTCTGCCAGATACCCTACACCTGTAGGCTGAATATGGATACCCCAACATTAGAGGAACTTTGGGTGATTGTCCAGGCAACCAAATTTCTCTGTTGTTAAATAATATTACATCCTTCTGGGTCTTTGATGGAGTTGAAGACTAGATAGTTATAGTTGCCGTTATTCTTAGTTATGATAGAAAATAAACTAGGTATAAAATTTTGGATTCACTAAGATAGGATAGATAATGCATTATTTAATTTGAATATGATAACTGCAAATGGACTGAATATTGTAAATTAATTCTTACTTGATAACTGTTTTTGTTGTATGTGGTTATAGTATGTTAAAGTTAAAACCTTTATTTTTACTTAGACAAAAAGGGGGAATGTAGTAAAATATTTTAAGGTGTGTTACTTTTGTTTATGTTGCATTGGTTTAACTCTCTGAAGCTGAGTTACTGTGCCTGTGCAAAAACACCTGGTGGTCTAATAAGGAACTGGCCACTAGCAAAGCAGGAGAAAGGATAGGCAGTGCTGGAAGGCAGGAAGGATAAATAGAAAGAGAAAACTGGGAGGAGAGATCTAAGCTGGAGAAGCCAGAGAAGGAGGACTCCAGGGGCCAGCCACCCAGCTACATAGCAAGCCACAGAGTAAGAGTAAGATTCACAGAAGTTAGAGAACTAGAAAAGCCCAGAGACAAAAGGTAGTCAGAATAAGTTAAGGAAAGCTGGCTAGAAACTAAGCTAAGCCAAGGCCAGGCATTCATAAGTAAGAATTGAGACCATGATTGGAAAAAGCACAGAGACAAATAGCCAAACTAGTGGAAACACATGAACTGTGAACCAATTGCTGAGAAGCCCCCATGGAACTGGATCAGGCCCTCTGGAAAAGTGAGACAGTTGATTAGCTTGAACTATTTAGGAGGCCCCCAGGCGGTGGGACCTGGACCTGTCCTTGGTGCATGAGCTGGCTTTTTGGAACCTATGGCCTATGCTGGGACACTTTGCTCAGCCTAGATGTAGGGAGGAGGGGACTGGACCTGCCTCAACTGAATGTACCAGGCTGAGCTGACTCCCCAGGGGAGACCTTGCCTTGGAGGAGTTGGGAATGGGCAGGGGATTGGGGGAGGGAAGGCTGGGGGATGGGAGGAGGGAGGACAGGGGAATCCATGGCTGATATGTAAAATTAAATTAATTATAAAATAAAAGTAAAAGAAAGAATAAGCCTCCATGTGTGATTTATTTGGGAGGTGGGTGGCGGGCCCCCAAGAAGGCCAAAAGACAACAACAGGAGGATACTGTGGGATGGTCTGTATGTCAAATTGCTCTGATTGGTCAATAAATAAAACACTGATTGGCCAGTGGCCAGGCAGGAAGTATAGGCAGGACTAACAGAGAGGAGAAATGAGAGAACCGGAAGGTGGGGAGAGACACTGCCAGCTGCGGCCAGGACAAGCAGCATGTGAAGATGCTGGTAAGCCATGAGCCATGTGGCAAGGTATAGATGTATGGAAATGGATTAATTTAAGCTATAAGAACAGTTAGCAAGAAGCCTGCCACGGCCATACAGTTTGTAAGCAATATAAGTCTCTGTGTTTACTTGGTTGGGTCTGAGCGGCTGTGGGACTGGCGGGTGACACAGATTTGTCCTGACTGTGGGCCAGTCAGGAAAACTAGCTACAAATGGCGCCCAACATGGGGCAAGAGTTTCCACCTAAAACCTGAGAAAAAAGATTCTAAAACGGAGGTAAAAACAGCTTCCTAGTTGTCTCTCTCAAGTTAGCAGCAGCCTGCAGGTTTGAGCTACTATGGTGGGTTCCTGACTTGAGGTGAGTGCTCGACCTGCAGTATGGCGGGAATGAGGTCTCTGCAAGTGGCACATTAAGCTGCATGGTGGATTTAGCCTTTGCTAGTACAAAAGAAAAAAAGAGTTTTCTAGGCTACACGCTGCTTTGATAAGAAGCATGGACCCACTATTTCTGAGAATTGATGGCTCCCAGAGCTGGCGGAAAATGTACCACCACCATGTTGGGAAGCTGAAGTGGGCGGAGCCAGCAGCCACAGCGCCATTTCAGTCTTAGAATGCTGCATTTTAAAGCAATAGGCTCAAGGTAATATAAAAAAATAAGCCACGTAAAGATGGCTACCACACAGAGAATCTGGATTATGTTTTCTTTGATATTTGTAACTGAAGAAAAACATTGGATTGCAAAAGCTGTTGAGTTATACCAAAATGTATATTTTAAAGGTACCTTGACTCTACAAGAGGACTGTTGGAAAAGAAGTTTTCTCTGCACTCCAAAGTACAGTTACACACATGAACTTACAGTAACTGTGACATTATATGAAAGAACTACTTGAGATCTGTCTCCTTAGAGTTTGCTCCAAGGATCCTCGGACCCACTCAAACCAATCTACTTTATGAATTTAAAGGGACCGAACATTAATGAAGATGAGGCACCCTGAGCCCACCCTGAGGATGACATTTTGCACAAAAGAAGTAGATTACAGATTCCCCCTGCGAAGCCTGTGCACTCTGTATCTATTTCCCTGTGTCTTCTCCAGCACTCTTGACTCTTCCTGAACCACCTGGATTTTGTTCACATCTATCAGTTAGTTTCTTCTCTCCTTTGGTTCTTGATTCAGGAAATACTCACTCTCACAGAGTAATAACGTAGGGTATTATATATTGTGGAGGATTTTGTTGTTATTCTATTTACTTTGTTCTGAACTTAGAATTATGCAAAATGATGATGTGGTTTTATTTTTTAAAAGAGACTATTTTCTCAAATGACTCCATGATGGTTCAAGTTAACAGTTAAAGCCAGCTAGGACAGACCCTCTCATAATGTTTATAGGTTTTTATATCTGGATTCCATATGAAATTTAAAATTTTTTACAAGATATTTTGCAAAATTTTCTAATAAATTATGAGTGTAAGTACAAATTTTTAAATTTTTTATAAGTAATAAACACAAAACACTAGACAATTTGTGATATTTTGTGCCTCTAGCTCCCAGAAACACACATTGTAGGGGCTTTGGTTAATGACACTGACTTTGAAGATAAATTGTTCTAGTTATGGGAGCATATTTGGGAATGATTTTGTAAATTCTTTGTTACTTAGCTTTCCCATCAGTAAAATTTTAATTACAGCATAATTATCATTGACATTACACTTTTGGCATGGTGAATAAATTAATTTATATACAGATTTCTAAACATGACAGGATTGGTACTAAGCACTTAATAAGTATTGTCTATTATGTTGGATATTGGGGATGAATCCAATACTGTGGTTAAAGGACAGAAAAATACACGTCCTGTTTGCACTCTGCTATGTTCTTAAATTGAGTGATGTGGATGGTTTTCCAATCATAAATGAATTTTCAGCCATGGATCAATAGCAACCTGTCAGTTACTTGAAGCGCTATTCTCAATAAAAGAGATTTAGTGCTTTAGGGTGAAGCACCAATTCAAAGTAACGGTTGCTGAGTACTTCCTAGGCGGTTCTTGTCACATATCAAAGTTACCCCTGTCATGGGAAAGAGACCCATTTTTACCTAAAGAAACATCATTTCAGATTTGAAGGTTGCAGTATCCACTGTAAAGTATCTTTGAACACTGGTCTCAAAAGAACAGATGTGGATTTAAGCATATCTCACCCTGATCTCAGTTTGGAATATCCTATCCTGAGGATTCTACTTCTCTATATCCATAAGTACCTCTCAGAGTCCTTACTTTCAAATGGCATCATGTTGGGTATTAGGGATTAATACTTCAGCAAGATTCATGCATTTAGTCCATAGTAGTTGTCAAATTATCTTTCCTCTTTTAAGTAATAACACACACACATATACATATGCATATGGCCAAAATAAGTTGGTATCATTAGTATTAAAAAGACTTGATATTTGTTCTTTAGTTTTTAAATACTATCATTCAACTCATCATTTTTGGGACAGGAATATAAGACTTTTTTTCATTTAGAGAATTTAATTCATCACAAAGAATAACAAGAAAATAACAAGTATATTCTTAAATTTGTGAGAATTAATATATTCATAATCTCTATAAAAAGGGAAAGTATTTTCAATAATTAATGATACACTTCACTTCATCTTAAAAGTGTAATATTAGTCAAGTGGCAAAAGCTTAAGAAATGCCTTTTTAAGTGAACTTTACAAAACTTAAAAATAATGCTCTTTTCTTGAAAAGGAGGCTTTGAATGTGTTAGTCCTTATTGCCGATTATTCTAAGGTTAGAAACTTTGACCTGTGGAGTAATTGCAGAAGATAACTGGGTGGCTTGTTAGTATATTAGCTATGATTGCCTAAATTGATCAGTTAATCTAACAAAGGGTCAATGTCTAGTTCTTAATAATAATCTTAATGTAGATAATTACAATGGAGTTTTTAATCATACAGAAATATCCAGCAAACCTTTGTCAATTAATTTAATTTGATTAGTATGATTTAGGTGACCTTCATAGAATAACCTGTGGTTTCATCTAGATATGTTAAAAATGAAATGCTTAATCAAGCTGAAATACAAGGAAAAATGAGTTTCCTTTTATAGAATTTTACTTAATTAGGAATGGTAAAAAGACACACAAATGTGTATTAGAGAACTGATGCTTTCACTTCCTTTAGTGCATATACAAATATATGTTTATGTATAGTGTTGTTTTGATTCATTTGTACATGGTCTATAAATCAATGTGTATGTAAATGAATCCCAGGATTTTCACTTAAATCTAACGCTAACTAGTAAAATGGCATTCCTGCTAGAATAAATTTTACATTTACATATATATGATATTAATGCACAGATGTTAAATTATACAGTATCAAAAAATTAAATAAAATTGCCAGTTGTTGATAATTCAGTTTTTCATGAATGAACATTATAATAAGGATAGAAGATTCAGTCTAACACATCTCTAAAATGCCTCACACTAAAATTGTAAATTATATTCACTCATTTACCGGTATATACTGAATACAGATAAACTGATGCAGTATAGTTAAATTTCTTTGCATTTGAGGATTTAAAGTATGGAAAAGTTTTGTGGTACTCAAAAGTGAAAGATTAGAAAGAGTTGATTAGTTGTTGATAGAATAGTCCTAAAGTTCTTTTCTTTTATGAATGAAGATATGTGCTCTATTTCCTAGATTCTACACTATAAACAGGACAAAGCAAACACAAACAACAAATCATCTGGGCAAAGTAGTGTGTGCTAATTTTCCTAGTGTTGTGGAGGTAAGTATAGATAGATCCTGGAGTACACTGGTCAGCTAGTCTAGACTACTTGGCAAGTTCCAGGCCAAAGAGAGATCCTGGCTCAAAAACCACATTGGCTTCCTGAGCAATAGCACATATGATTGTTCTCTGGCTTCTGTGTGCACACATGTAATTGGAACACACACACACACACACACACACACACACACATGTACACACACAGTCATACAACTGTCATTAGCAATAACTCCATTTCATTTCTTAATTAACAGTTACATCCCATTCAGACTACTTAATCTGAATATTCTGCCCTATGTCTAATTTTGCATAGGATGTAACAGTGGCTGGTGTTCTACAGCATTTAATAGACTATTAGGTAATTTTATTTAACATTTTAATTGAGAATAATCAGAAGGTTTGACAATGTGAACAAGGAATCTAGGTAGTGGCATAGAATCCATTATAGTTAGTAAAAGACTTTAGCCTGAAACAATTCATTTGGCCAGCATCATCTTCAATGCTTAGTAGTCTATAGTGAATTAGGAAATGAGACCCTGACCTACAAGCTTTGTGCTCCTCTAGACATGACTGTCTTTTATTTATATTTGGGGAATCTGTGAGTAAGCAGATTTCCAGTACTGGATAAAAAATAATTGCATGATAAATCAGACATTGCTTATGACCTAAGAATCTATGAAACATTATAGAGGAGGCTTTTTTTAAATTTTATATCTTTTTGGCTAAGTCATATAGTGCAAGGGCTGTCTGAAATTTGGCTAACTGCAAGACATTTGGCCTCATCTTTATCAAAGATGTCTCAGCTAAAGAATGACTACCAGAAAATCTTCAACTAGGTTCATCATGTGTAGCAATATGACAAGTACAAACTTTATGGACTTTTAGTTCCTTCCTTAGTCAGTCTTAAGTTTCTGCTCAAGCAGCCTATGGATTGGAAAGAAGGGTTATATTCTCTGTGCAACAAGGAATCCATAAGGGACTGATAATACATGTAATCTTCTGCCTATGAGATGCTACATTCTTTCTGAGCTGTGGTAGAGATTCCAGTGGCTGTACTGAGTGTGTGCAGTACTTTTTTCATGAAAGATTGTCTGCTATTTTGTCAGAATAGTCCCAGATCCAGTGAAACCTTCTCTTTCCACAGAATCCTGGGGTTTGACAAGCAATTTGTGCTCTAAGCACATATAGCACAGGTTCAAGATGCCTAGGTTTTTTTTTTAAACAATCTTTCGATGACTCAAGACCATTCCTAATGATCCAGACTTTCCAGAAAGAAGAGAATAAGGTGCACAAATTTGAAAGTGAGAAGTAACAGGAATAATATAAATGAGTATCTGCTGTAATAGGAATGCCTATTGTAGAACGACTTGGACAGATTCTAGACATTTTGTTGAAAGAGGCTTTCCCATAATGATAAACACATGAACAAACAACAATGTAAATTCCTCTAAGACTTCCAAGTAAGTAACATTTTATACCCAGAGCCCTTCAAAAGCCCTGAAGATGAGATATTTTAACACTGTAGATATGGTGTTAAGAATGTGAACTATGTATGGAGCAATGACCTCTTCATTTTCAAATGACCTTCATTAATGAGTGCCCACATGCTCTGAATGACCATGTCAGAAGAGTCTTCCTGGGAGAGAATTCATTAAATATACTTCCATGTTTGCATTATTGGAGAGAGTTGGAGATAATCAAGTTTTTGGCTGCAAGGACTCTGATATCAAGGCCCTAAGTGTACCCCATGGGAAGTAATAAAGGTATAGTGGGTTCCTCCAGTGGTGTAAGAAAAGTATAGATATAAAAGCGATTGAAAAATTAATGATTGGATCATACTTTCAGATACAGTTGGAAAGTCCTTAACTTTTCTGAATTAGAGTGATAATTTGAATAATTTTATGCATGGAGTCCAGAGAAAGAAGCCACAACACTGCGATTATAAAAATTGATTGAGTCCTGCTTCATTTTATTTTATTTTTTTCAAATTAGAAATGGGAAAAATTCCATTACTAGGAAAATCACATTTTGTGATAAGGTATCTCGGTTCTTGAAAATCCTATTATAATTAACATTGGACCATATTTACCATTTTGCCTAGGAGGTTAAGATATTGACATTCATCTTTTGGGTTCTATTTCATCAAACAAGTTATAGATCTGGGAGTTATAATTTAATTTGATCAAATTCAAGTCTGTTGTACAGGTGCCAAACATAATTCTTTAAGTGATTTCTGGTTTTCCAACTTGTCAAATTGCATCTCTGTTTAAGTAATTCTATTTTCTTTTTCCTATATCCAGTCTTTCTATAATTCCTCCTTTCTGACTGTATGGATATTTGATATATTTTAAGGAGTGGATACTCTACACTGTTCACTTTCTAAATTTCTTCTGCCAGAGAGCCTCAAGCAAGCGCTGACATATTTAGAGGCTTGCTCAGGAAAATGAAGGCTTGATAGGGTTTAAGTGGCTGTTTAGAGAGCTGCCAATGGAATTTGTCACTTAGTCTTGAGGTTCATGAACTTTGCTTTGACAAAGATAAGAGAAACTGTACAGGCAATGTGGAGAATCTTATAAACTACCGTCCTTTAAGAGCACAGACCTTAGTTACTCAAATCTTTAAGTAACGACTGTTCTTATATTTGTACTATTGTTTTTCCACACCAGTGAACACTCACCAAGCTTGTATATCACACAGGGTCTCCCCATGGAACTTAATGTTGGCCATGTATGTACTAGAATAGAGATACCCAGCCCATTCTATGATACACAAGAAAGTTAAAGCACAAGGTGCAGGTCCATTTGAACGATGTCTAAATAGCATATTCATATCCCAGAATGTCAGTTATTGAAACTTCTTATTTAGATCTTTTACTTTAACAAATAAACACAGTTTAAACTGCAGGCTACTCTGCATGAAGGAACATGCTTATCTGCACTCAGTGGAACCAAGTAACACACTAAACAAGAGAAGAAAGCCCGTGATGGTGGATCTCACCTAGACATCCTACTCACAAGATTTATTTTTCTTCCTGTTGAGACTGTACAGAGACATTCAAATTTTGTTTCAGATGCCAAGTGAGTTACTACAAATGCATTCACAAAAAGGGTGCCAGCAATTTCTGATTTGCATATTGAAGCTTGATGAGTATAGGAGGACTTTCCTTTCAATTTGATGCATAAATGGCTTAATGGAAAATAAGAGAATATAGCTTGTGATATTTTTATTACTATAAAGAGGTGAGGCAGGTGTAAGGATGCCTACATGTGGTGAAGGAATTAAATTACACTGATTTAAAACTCAAATAAATAAATGAAGCCATTGGATCCTTCACTTACCTTTCCAGGTAGAATGTAGTAAGGAAAGAGATAGGAATAGAAGTAAGACTCTTAAGGTGTCAGCAAATATTTTTTAAAGCAAAAAAAAAAAAAAAACACCAAAAAACCCCAAACATTTATTTTATTTTTTATTGCATAAACACTATTTCAAGGAGAGAAAAAAAAGTCACAAGTTCTTCAAATGAAGCTTACAGGAAGCCGCCAGGCTAGTTAAGTAGCTGCAATGTTGTGGGGGTGGGGCTTTAGAGTGAATTCCAAATCTCTTCCTCATCCTTGACTTGTATCTCTGCTGTGATATTTCACAGCTGCTATGTACCCAATGATGACTTAGAAAGACAGTAGGGGAGTGATGACTAGAACATCAGAAAATTAAACACCACCAGCCTCACTGTTTTTATTGACTTTTAAAACATATACTTCTTTGATTGTTGTAAAGAGTTGTTGAATTTCTAGAGCACTGGAAGCATTGATTTTTGGCAGGGTTTATCAATGCTCTCACTGCTATTGTGAGTGGATTTCTGGAGGTTATTTCTGTACTATTTCTGGAATGTTCCTCTTCTAATCCTTTCTTAACACTGAATAGCAGAGTTAGAGTTCTTGGACCTGTCACTTTGGAAGCAAATCAAACATGTCTGGAACTTCAGGAAGACAATGATGTACACTATCAAGTCCTTCATGTTACCCGTGCTTTAAAGATAAGACAAAAATTAAGCATTTGGCATTGTCAATGAACACCAAGAAATAACCATAACTAGATTCTTATTACTCTTCAAAAATATTGTTCCCTATGATTCAGTAAACTGAAGAGAACAGTCTTGTAGAACTATATGAAATTTATTTGTGTATATATATGAAAACGTCTACAAGACAGTAAATTTACAACCAAAATTGAGACCAGTTTTATTAAAATAAAGTGAATGTGAAATTAATTAATTTCATTATGAATTATCTTTTCATTATTTTTCCTCACAAGGAATTTATATTAAATTCACAATCATTAATTGCATTTGTATTTAGAACATAAATAAAACTTTGATATGAAATAATACTAATGCACACCCATATACTACAGCATTTTTATTTTTTCTTATTAATACACAGAAAGTGATATAATGATTCTATGCTTTTATTCATAGGCCAAAAGGACAGCTGAGAAATAATTTGTTCTTCTGTGCATTGCCCTTTTCAGTTTTTGAAGTTGGCCAGTCTTATTTTCCCAATTAGTTCCCTTAACTATCGATGCACAGTTTCCATGAAATTGAAGGCAGTGACTTCTTACCTCTTGACTCCACACCTCTGTGGTGCTCAAGGCAATATTAATGCTCCTATGAACCCTAACTTCTTAATTTTCAGCTCAGAGTTATGGCTGACCTGGCATTTGTTTAAGGGGCCTTGGGGACTTTTCAGGGATGAAGTAAACAAAGGTAGCGGGAATTCTACCGATGATCTCCAATAGAGGTCCATGCCCTCTCTTTTTCTGTACTCAGCAGCAGACACATTAAATGGTGATTTATGACACGTACATATGAGTTTCTTAATAAACTTAACTTTTCCTCTGGGCAAGGGTAATGATAGTTCCTTGCACAGTTAGCTTTGGCAACCTGGTTTGGAGATAATATCCCTGACTAATTTTTCTAAAATACAAAATGAATTGTTATAGGCATCACTGAGCAAGCTAAGTGTTGTGGTGGCCAGGATCAAAGATTCTGTCACACCAGGGAATTCTGATGGCTAGAAGAGTTATTGCAGTGACATCTTGAAATATTGGGTATTTTAGGGTTTACTTCTATGGTGAAATGATGAAAATTGATGTTTACTAGCAAAGCTACTTTTTTTTTATCATAGTTAGGACATTTTCAAGAGATGAGAAAAAAAATGTTTTCTTTATTCTGTTTCTCAATACTAATCTTTCTTCATATT
>CABHPH010114014.1:10904-41048 GCA_902168325.1 Peromyscus nudipes
AATCTTTCTTCATATTAATCTGAGTTCATATTGATAAATTAAAACAACCATATGAGTATATTATAAATATTTTCACATATGAATAGAAAGCAATTTCTATAATTTTTAAATTATTGTGTATTTTTGTTTTAGTGTGTGACTGTGTGTGTGTATAGGCACATTTTTGGTCTCTCTCTCTCTGTGTTTATGTGTGTGTGTGTGTGTATGTGTGTGTGTGTGTGTGTGTGTGTGTGTGTGTGAGAGAGAGAGAGAGAGAGAGAGAGAGAGAGAGAGAGAGAGAGAGAGAGAGAGAGAGAGGAGAGTGATGGCATGTCTTAACATTTCTGAGGAGGTCAGAGAACAATTTCTTAGAATCAGTTGGTTCTCTCACACTGCCACAGGGTTCCTTCAGATTGAACTTAGGTCATCAGGCTTGGTGGTAAGCACCTTTACTCACTAAAATATTTCACCAGCCCCAGAGGCTAAATTTCTTTAATCCATTTCTGACACTGAATTCATAGGAGGGCTCACTAAATAATTTGATTTTACATCTTCAGCCCTTGTAACCAAATGTCCAGGCTGGAAAATAGAAATTCTTTAGGAAACCTTTCTGTTTCTCAGATTATAAAACTGATACACATAGTTCATTCATTTTAATTTCTGTAGGATTTCTTTTTTTTCTTTAGTAAGAAAATTGTTATTCATTTTACATACCAACCACAGATCCCCCTCTCTTCCCTCCTTTCACACCCTCAGCCTTCCTTGCCCAACCCACACCTCCATCCCTCCTCTGAAAAGGTAGGCTTCCAATGGGGAGTTAGCAAAGACTGATACATTCAGTTGAGGAATGTCCAAGCACCTCCCCCTACATCAAGACTGTGGAAGGTGGCCCACCACAGGTAATGGGCTCCAAAAAACCAGCTCACACACCAGGGATGGATCCTGATCCTACTGCCAGGCAACCCCTTAAGCAGACCAAGCTACACAACTGTCTCACGTGTATAGAGAGTTTAGTCTAGTCCCATGGAGGCTCCACAGCTGTTGGTCTAAAGTTAATGAGTTCCTACTAGCTTGGTTGGGTTGTCTCTGTAGGTTTTCATCATCATGATCTTGATGCTCCTTCTTCATAGAATCCCTCTTCCCTCTCTTCAACTGGACTCCTAGAGTTCAGTCTGGTACTTGGCTGTGGATCTCTGCTTCCATCAGTTACTGGATGGAGGTTCTATGACGACAGAGTATTCACCAATCTGATGATCAGTGTAAGCCAGTTCAGACACCCTCTCCACTATTGCTAGTATTCTAAGCTGGGGTTATCCTTATGGATTCCTAAGAGCTTCCCTAGCATGAAGTTTCTCCCTATCTCCATGATGTCTCCCTCTATCATGATATCTCTTTCATTGCTCTCCCACTCCATCCCTGTTCCAGCTTGACCATCCCATTCCCTCATGTTTTCACCCTTCATCCCATACCGTCTATTGCCTCCCCTCATCCCCAGTTTACTTGTGGAGATATCATCTATTTCCCCCTTCCCAGGATGATCCATGTGTCCCCTTTTGGGTCCTCCTTCTTAGCTAGCTTCTCTGGAGCTGTGGGTTGTAGTCTGGTTATCTTTTGCTTTACATCTAGTACATCAACCTGTGTACTTCTCAAAATTCCTAACAATGTTGATTGAAAAAAGTTATGTTAGAATATTTAAAGCATGATACTCTTTATGTAACACCTATCCACAAAAATGCAGTGTTGTATGTTGTAGCAGATGCTACATATATACTACAAATACAATACAACATAGGTGAACACATAGTGTGCAATAACGTTTATGGGAAGTGAGGAGAGAAGAAAAATAGGAGTTAGGGCAATAAGGGCTTTTGTTTTATTTGTAGTGTACTTTTTCCTCAGAGAAAATTGACCTAGGTGTAGAACAATATGAATGTGCTGATGGTTATAGTGGGATTTGTATGTTTCTTTGCTTGGAATTTCTATTATCCTAAAGTTTCTCACAGAAGAATACAGGAAGCATTGCTTGCTTGAACATTCATGCTATGGGAATCACTGAAGGTTGACGAGAAAACCAACTACTAGGTTTTGTGAAAGGGAGAGATAATGTTGAATTAGGAAACAATGACCACTAAGTGGAAATAGTGGGCAATGGATAATATCAGAAATATGCAGACACAGACAGACTGTCATCTGTGCGCAGTCTTCAAGGGCCTATCTCATAGAAATAGAATATAGAGGTGGCTGTAGAGTGGCTGAGAGTGGGGAGATGACTGGGGGAGGCCATTGACTTACTGTAATACCTGGAAAGCACTGTGAATAATGAGGTATGGCATATTTCAGGATCACTGAAACATTTGGTTTTCAATATTTTGCTGCAACAAAAATAAATGATAGAATTCTTGAAAAAAATAAATAAAACTGATAGTATCTCCAAATGAGGATCAGAATTTGTATTCAAGCTAGAGTAGGTGAGCACTAAAATTTTACATAAAAAGTAATGACAACACCATGAAAAAAATTCATGAATCTGATAAGATTGGTATACATTGTATACTCTCATCAAAATGTTATACCATTCCTCATAAATATGTATGATTATTTCATGTTAATCAAGACTTCATAAAGTTAGGGGTGAGATAAAAATATGAGATACCATGAATTTAGCATTATACTTTGTATTGAACAATAAATTACCACATGGTCATACATGGGTATGTACAGTTAAAATACGTCTTAAAGGAAGCTGGGATTTAAGTGATTGTCAGTGGAGCTTAGATAAGCTTTGATTTTTGGTCCTCTGTGTCCAAGCTCAAGTTATGTTGATCCTTAAACTCGTTAAAGATTCATTTAATTTTGCTCTATGTGTATGACTTTCTTGCCTATATGTATGTATGAGTGCCATATAATTCCACATTGCTTGCACAGGCTAGAAGAGAGTGTCTTTAGGGAAAGTTGTGAACCCCATTGTGGATGCCAAGAACAGAATGCAGGTCTGCTATAAGAACAACAAATGTTCTTAACCACTGAGCCATCTGTCCAGCCCTTATTCTTAAACTTTTAAATTAGTGTCTTCAGCTGTGTTAAAAAGTTTCATGTGCAAAGGTATGCACTGCATGTGTGTGTTGGTTTCACTCACTACCATTTTCGACTCTTTCTTCAGTGTCTGTTAGGGTCACTATTCTGATCTCTGTTGGTATTCATTTGATAACAAAGTATTAATTACTTTAAAACCATTTTAGTAGCAAATATTCTATGATATTTGATTTTAAATAAAATTGAGTTGTCATGTTTTGCTTATAAAATTGATGTGACATGAACTTTCAATGATAAATACATATCCTTCTTCTGCTACTAAGTATTCAGCTGTTTTAAGTCACAGCCTCACTCAAGGAAGTGAGAAGAGTTAGTTCAAAGAAAGGAAGAGTTCATTCTACTCAGTATATACTGCCAGTGACCTGCTGGGTTTCACTCTAAGTAGACACACCAGTCATTTCTTAATTCCAGAGAAATCTGTTTGACAATTTCATAGACGTATATTATAGTTTGTAGACATCTGAAACCCCCATTCTCATCCCCTTCTATCCTGATGAAACCCTTCAGTCATCAAGGCTGTTTTATATCTCCATTTTTGGTGTGAGCAGTAAGTTTCTTGAATGAGGGTGAGTGGAAGTGATTTGCTAGAGCAAGGACAACTCAGTGGCTACACTATAAAGAACTGAACATCTCCTCTTCCAACACTTGTTACATGCCCCTTAGGGAATGTTAGGGTCCTGTGGGCTACTCCCTTCCGGATAAAATCATGACATTAGTTTTTCTTGTCATAAATGTAATTAATATCCAATGAAAAACTTGACATGTTGCTAATGAAAACATGTTAGAAAATTCTTAATATTGAGGAAAGAGATCAAGTGGATCTATATTCTGGATATTTCTTCCTTCATCTGAGTAGGCACACTCTAGTGTCCAGTAGTCTAAGGAAGAGCTGAGTTCCAATTGTCTATGCCAGTACTGAGCTTTTATACTGGTGATGTGTTGTCTTTCTTTCCTTATTCACTTGACTGTCCTGGTCCATCATCACTTTTCCTAGGTGCAAACCAAAATGATGTCATTTTAGGACCTGCTACTGTGACAATAATACCAAAATAGTCTCATGATAGTCTAAGTCAAAATGTAAAATATATTATACTTACATAATGATATTTTAAGGACAAACAGTGGAATGGAATTTTAAACTACTCAATTCCTGAGTCAATAAAAACGTAAGACAGCAGCATGGGAGACAAGGTATAATATATAATCATTACTGAAACTGATGATATTTCAGAATGTAGGTTATTTGTGAGGGTAGGAAAACTTACCACAGGGCCTGATGGTGTATGCTTTTAGTCCCGGCACTCAGGAGGCAGAGACAGTTAGATCTCCATGAGTTTGTGACTAGCCTGGTCTACAAAAGCGTGTTCCAGCACAGCCACAGCTGTTACATAGAGAAACCATGTCTCAAATTAGCAATAAAAACAAAGAAAACAAAACAAAACAACCCAGTTCTATAATTTACTCACCAAATCCTAGGCATTGCTTGACCACCATTACCATCATTCCTAAACCCTATAGATTGCTCCTTGTTGTCTGTCAAGTTTGGAGGAAGATTAGAGCAGTTTATTGACAGAAGTGAATATCCCATGAAAAAGAGAAAGGGGCTTAAGTAGACACAGAATCAGTATGTAATTCTCATCTTTACCAATGAGCATTGATTGATTTCTTTTATGAGTAGAAATTAATGAATAGAAAGAGAGAGGAACCTGAAAGATTGTTCATGGAAACTCAATTAGAATGAAAAACTAAATCAAAACAGTAAAGAAACCATCTCTTGCATCTCAAAATTGAGCAATCTAATTTTATACTGAGTAATCCCATAATCATATAATTGTTGCAAGGGAAAATACTGCATTTATGATTTCTACATAATTGGACATGTTTACTAACACAGATAATGGAAAATCTGGGTTCTTTACTGTAATTTAACTCTACTTAAATTTTAAATTATCCTCTAGACAGTTATTTATTTATATCTGTGAAGATAAACTGGTTACAGTTCCCATTACAGATACCGAATCTTACATGAGGTGATAAAGTATTAACATACAATGTACATGCATACTACCTATGTTGTCTCATGTAATATGAATATAGGATATTCCTTGAAAACAAGAGGGAAAATATCTCTGTGCAGGCTCATATCATAGATATAAGGTTTTTTATTTATTCATTTATTTTTAGCTTGAGATTATTTGGGAAGGCAGATATGCAACCCATGCTTAGATGTAGCATGCTATAATTACATCCAAAGGATAATTGACGATCATTCACAGTTTTGTCACACTGTGACCCTTAAACTAACGCAATTAAACTTTATGTTATAATTTCCTTCTACGTTTTTATAAATAAAAGTATTTTTATGAATGATTATTATCTGGTTTGTATCTCTTAACTTGTAGGGTTTCTTCCAACACAGTATCAAATGCCAGGTTTTAATTCTAACAACTTATGTTTCTACTGCAGTTACTTTTTTTATCTCTTTTTATTTAGACTTGGGTATTTGCTGGCAAAAATGAATGCATTTGTGTGTTTTTATATGTCTTATGATGAATTAACCTAAATTAATCCATTTTTGTCATAAAAATCCTGCAGTACATTGGAATTGACTTTTGCTTTTGCATAACATCTACATTTAAATAACAGTACAGGATATGAATCCACTATTGTATAGTAGTCCTGCTGACCTGCAGTTTTATCTTCCTGAACTTTAGTATCCTTTGTCAACTTCAACATAAAAATATAGTACAGTAGATCACACAGAGAACAAGGGAGAAAACCACATTTATGCATTCATTTCTTTATTGTTATCCTAGTTAATGAATTTAATGACTTGATATGCCTAATTTATAAATTAGTTATCATGGTGGATAGATACACATATGTATATAAAAAACAAATGGATTTTCCAAAGCTTAGGTGGGAGTATTATAGAGTTATACAAAATTTTTGACTCCACTCAGAATTCTCTGTGCTGTACTAATCATCCCTCTTTTTGCCTCATGACTTCCTAAAGTGATCAATCTTTCTACCGTCTCACACATTTGTCTTTCTGTAATCTTTATAGAGTTGAAAACAGCATGTATATATTGAGAATGGCTTCTTTCATTAACTGTATGCATTAAATTTTCCTCATGACTTCATAGTTCATTAACTTTTAGCACTGATTCATTTTCCATGACACTGGAAAAAAATCTTGGTTGTTTTGAGTTCTATGAACAAAACTCTTTTAAATATATATGCGCATGATTTAAAAAATAATAATTGCTGAATTGCACAGTATATTTATTAAAAGTTGTCTAGAGGAACAGAACCATTATAATGGATTAATATTATGAAAGGGTTTTTTTACATAGATACTTACTAGGAAAGAGACAATTGCAATGGAGTGTCACTCATTGTGTTAATCACATTCTAGGGTGGGCACTATGCCCAGGAAGATTTGTCAACACACAATGGATTCCAAGCTTTTGTTTGTGTGCTATTTGTTTTGCCTTAGGTATTTTTTGTCTTATTTTTTTTTAACGTTGTTTTGATTTTCTTTCTTTTTAAAGAGAAACAGAGTTTCACAAAGTTTGGTGGATCTAGAGATGAAGAGGATCTGGGAGCAAATGTTGATGGGGAGATGTAATAAAAATATTTTTTGTGCAAAAATTAAATTAAAAATGAATTTAACAAACTTTATTTTATTTTTAATTCTGTATACGTGTCTGTGTGGGAGTGTATTATGTGCATTGTTGTCTCACCTGTCTGTGTGTCTGTATGTGGGTGTCAGATTCCCTAGCACTGGAGTTACAGACAGTTGTAAGCTGTCATGTGGGTGCTGGGAATTGAACCTTGGTTCTCTGGAAGAGCAGCCAGTGCTCTTAACTGCTGAGCCATCTCTCCAGTGCTAAAAATCTTTTTTAAAAAATAAAAAAGAAGAAAAGAAAAAGGCTCCATCATAAGTGCTGAAGTGAATACTGACTTGATAAGATGGCAGTGATGACGGTCACTAATAAAAAAATGAATTTAAAATGTATGACAATGTAGCCGGGCGTTGGTGGCGCACGCCTTTAATCCCAGCACTCGGGAGGCAGAGCCAGGCGGATCTCTGTGAGTTCGAGGCCAGCCTGGGCTACCAAGTGAGCTCCAGGAAAGGCGCAAAGCTACACAGAGAAACCCTGTCTCAAACCGCCCCCCCCAAAAAAAGTATGACAATGTAATAATAATATTATAAAAGGGGAATACTTAGATTAGCTTACGTGGTACAGCACAGGTAGTCCAACCATGGTTGCCTGTACACTATGTAGCTAGAGAATCTGATAACCACTCAGCGCATGAGGCCTGATGTTTCCCAGGCCTTATCTGGCAGTTAATATGTGGAGGATTGCTGGAGATCTACTGGTCCTCAGCATACTTTGAAGGCTGTAAAATCTGGGTTCTGATGTCAGTGGTGAGTAACAGCAGCACCAGCAATGGTATGGACACACCACAGCACAAAACAAAGAGGCAGGTGACAGTGCTGAGTTTTTGTAGTACCTCTTCATACCCTTCCTAAGGTGTTCCTACTCTCATGGGTTGTCTTCTCTCAACTACCGTTCCCTGAAAAGGACTTCAAAGAATGACTCAAGACCTTTCTTTCAACTGATTCCAGGTACCATCAATTTCTCAAGTTTTACCATCATGTCATATATAGTAAGAGTTTCTTTGGTTACTCAATAAAAATAACAAGCTGTCCTGGAAAGAGCCTGTGTATGCTTGCTTTCTCACTGGAAAAGAATGAGAGGTCCTAACCTATATTCTTGCTAACATAAGATGAGATTCCTCTTTGGGGTTATACATGTCTAGGGTATATAGTGATACTTTAATGTTATTTTGTTTAATACTTCCAGGAAGTTACAGAATGGAACATACTTTCATACTTTTACCTGTTAATTGCTACGATTTTTCAGATAATTTTCTATTCTGGTTCCTGAGACACTGTGGTCTCTGGTTTTTTTCCCTCTGTTTTATTCTGATAGTGGTTTGGGGCTTGGCTATAGTGTCAGAATGAATTAGACTTATTAAATCCTCTGCTTCTATTTTCTGAAAGAATTACTGGAGAATGTGTACAATTTCCTCCACAGATAGTTGTTAGAATGTACCAGTGAACTCATCTGGACTTGGAGTTTATGAGGGTATTAATTATTGATTTTATTTTTAGTGGACACAGGCATATTCAGATGGATTTTCTTTTATAAAGTGTTATAACACTGTGAATTACAAAGATATGGTTCATTTCATATAAGCTGCCAACTTTGGGAGCATACACCACTTTTTAGCACTCTGTTTTTACCTTTTATTATCTTGGAGAGTTGAAATGACATCTTCATTTTGATTTCTGATGTAAGTTATTTGTATCTTTTCTTTTTCCTTAGGTAGGCTGGCACACAAAGTCATCATCACTTTTATTGATTTTTGTGAAAGAAACAAGCCAGCTACCTAAGAAAGAGTCTTTGGGGCATTTACTGCAGTTAGTTCATTATTCAAATTGCTTACATAATGTCATAAGTTCATTTAGATTCATTTACTCTTATCAATTTTCATTATAAGTATGGTGTCTACTTGAATCCATTCATAAAACAAGTATGTTCACAGATTTAAATACAACAACAGATGGTCACACACATAGTTACATAGAATTAGAGCTTGAGATAAAGATAAGACCTCATTTCTCCTTGTTTATGCCATGGAATGTAAGTGTTCATGGTTAGCGAATTTTTACCGGTACTTCATTGTTGCCATGTATTCCTAGGACATTCTTATCTGGCTATGTAGTTATCTGTGTGTACATACTTGACATTAGTGTCAATTGATTCCACTAACTCCACTGACTATACCTCATACTTTCATATGTGTTGAAATCAAAACATATGTAAAGTTGATACAACATTAATTTATCATGACTTTGAAGTCAACTTGAGTCATACAACTTGGAAACATATTCAACCTGTAGATGATATTATGTGATCTGTTTAACAATTTTGTGACCTTAAGTCATTTGACAGTAAGGGTAATACTAGGTGATTCATGTTACTTTTAAGATCAAAGCAATCAAATAAACTGAAAGATAATGATGCATACTCCATGCTCTCAAAACATGTACTTTGTAATGAATAACTTGTGTTTTGAGAGTGTGTGTGTGTGTGTGTGTGTGTGTGTGTGTGAGAGAGAGAGAGAGAGAGAGAGACAGAGAGAGAGAGAGAGAGAGAGATGAGATGAGACAGGGAGATGAGTTATTTAATTTATATAATTACATTTACCAAGAATACTTCCAAAAATGTGAACCTCATAGCAAATACTTGCCTGGCAAAGCAAATGGGGGAAAGGTTGTTCTCAGATTACAGTGTAGGAAGTCCATAGTCCATTATGGTAGAAAGCCCAGAGTGGGTCAGTCTGTGGGAGTCCAAATGTGTTGTTATTGCCTTATTTTCTATGTAGGGTTCATATACCCAAATTAGAACAGTCTAACCCTCAAACATTTGTGCTTTGTGATGTACTTCGTTACCATGTGCTATGTGCTTTAAATGTTACACAACCTTCTAATAATGATTCTATAATTGAGTGACTAGGTGTTCAAAGATATAGTTAAGTAGGGGATAGTTTTAGCCGGGTGGTGGTGGCTCACGCCTTTAATCCCAGCACTCGGGAGGCAGAGCCAGGCGGATCTCTGTGAGTTCAAGGCCAGCCTGGGCTACCAAGTGAGCTCCAGGAAAGGCGCAAAGCTACACAGAGAAACCCTGTCTCGAAAAACAAAAAAAACAAAACAAAACAAAAAAAAAGTAGGGGATAGTTTTGATTTAAGCAATGACATTACAACCCTTCCTCCCCAAAGGCATAGGTCCATTTCATAACACCAATTCCTTTCAACTCAACTTCAAAACTTTCCACCCTCTTAAGTGTCTTAACATTATTCAAAAGTCCAAAGTCTTCTCTAAGTCCCAAAGTGAAATTTTAGTTGTGAGGCCCTACAAACTCAAGGAGACATGCCATATGCATGAGCATAGAGTAAAGATGTACATTTTAAAATGCAGTAACAGGAGAATAATAAGAAAAAAATTAGACTAAAATCATACAAAACTAGCACACCAAACACTAAAATTTTATAATGCCACATCTAGCAAGTAGGTTCATAGCATCCTCTTAACTTCAATAGTTTTGGAAAAATCTACCCCCATGCCTTTGAAGCTCATATGACCTTTTCATTGTGTAGGATCTACTTTGATTCCAGCATTTTTACATAGGTATCCCATGTTATTGCCTTTTACAGCATCCCAAAGTCTCCATCTCCACTTAGGTTATACCTTTGCCTCTCCGTGCATTGGCTTCTAAGCACCTTCTTGTAAGGAATCTGACCTTGATATGCATTGTGTAATCTTATTCATTTTTTCCTTAAAACTTTATTGCAAGCCCACACCACCACAGAACTCTGCAAGTCTACAAAATTTACACCATGTAAGATAATGCCAGCTCTGCTGCCAGCCCGGGACTGACACTCTTACAGTGTAGTTGTATTCTAAGTGTTTGTTTGCCTGAACATTTACCAAATTATTCATTTTCCAGAGAAGCACCCTACAAATTCTCCACTTTCCGATACTCCTTACTCATGTACTCTTCTTTCAAACAAGTTTTCATATTCACACACACCAGATGTATTTTCCCCTAGAATGCAGCATGGAGGGTCTCTCAAACTTATATTGTAAGTAAGGTTTCAACAGTCATCCTTTCTCTCAGAATTCTGGTCTTCTAAATTCTCACAACAAGGGCTTTGTCTACCAAACATGTCCTTAAAACACTGAATAAGTCCCCTTTCAAGTTTTACCATAAGACTCCTGTGTTAATTGAGAAAGGAAAGATGAGATACATTATTTTTCATATTCACACTTAGGACTAAAGGTATCAGTGTGAATGAATATTAATGATCAGTCATTCTTTACTATGGAGCATAATAAAACACTATTTTTAGATCAATAATTTACTGTTAGTTAAAAACTTAGTGATTTTCTTTGAGGTATGTTTTATTTATCATGGAATGAGTTTCTGCAATTTATAAGAAACAATCTGTAAATAGCATGGTTTATAGTGATTTTTGTCAATGAAGGTTTTAGAGCCACCTTAATACCACTGTGAAACACATATTTTCTGAATCCAATTAATAAGATTAAATACCTACAACAACAAGATGGTACTCATTGAACTCTTTGCAAGTAAAAACTCTGAAATCTCTAGTGTTCACATATCTTCCTACAATAATAAACAATTCTGATACTGTTTTCTAAGCCAGAGTCAGGAGAACATTGAAGTGTCATGTCTAATTGTTTCCCACCAGAGATCAGTGTTGATTGTAGAGTTCTAGGTGAGAAGAAGGTAAATTAGGTGCTGAGAAACTAGTGCTATCGTATATCCTGTACTTGTACAAGCTGTTTGCAAATACTTATTTTAAATTGTTATTTTTGAATGAAAGACATTTTAGTGTTTCTGACTGACATCTTCAATTACAGGCAAAATGTATCTTCTTCATCCTCACTCTCACTTGTTGTGTTTCCTGCTACTGATTTAATAACTGGCCTTACCCAGTTAGCTTGCCCATGTAATTTTACTTTGCTCTTTGTTCTCAATTAAAATTGCTTTGCCTTAAGAGTCTGAAATATTGAATACAAGTCTAGCACAATTTCAGTTATAAATGCCTTCAGCCAAACCACCAAGGTATTTAGTAGTAACTGTGCCATGATGAAAAATTGCACCAGGCAAAGAAGATAGAGAATGTCTCAAGAAGTCATTATTACATACCAATGCTTCTGCAAAATCATGCTGGAACTTGTGCATTATTATCACTCTCATTGCTTATTTCAATATCTAGCTTTTAACTTACGCACTCAAAAGGCAGAACCGTATCGTGGGAGTGGTCAGTGATGCTGCTAATGAAATTAATCATAAAGCTGGGCTGGAAATGATGAAGTGACAGAAAAATACTGTGTAATGTTTATGCAATTTATCTCTGTGTGTGTGTGCATGCAGGTGCTTGCATATATTTAAATTAAACCTGCCTGTATTTCATATTTATTTATGTAATTGTAGACTGGATATAAAAGTTTTCATATATAAAGATACAATATTACACACAAATGTTTATTTGATATTTCTATAGCCAGGTTTTAGTCATGAAAACAAACCCCAAAACACACATTTAGATGGTATCATTGAGAGTAATTTTTTTTATAGTTGTTTTTCATTATGTCGATGTGTTTAGCATAGCTCACTTTGCTACAAGTTGTTTCTTTGTATTTCTGCGTTGCTGGAAAACAAAAACATATCATGGGATTTGGAGATCAGAGCTGATGCACAAGTATTGCTCTTTGAAGGTCTTGTGATCATGCAATCTGAGATGCAGAGAGGCCAGCATGGTCATAGCTCTCAAGGGTCATTTCCACTAGTGGCCCAGCTCTGATCTCTCTTCCCAACCTCCCACTGACCCAGTAACCTCAGACCCTCCCCTCATGGAGTCACAGGAGCTGCAGCTGCCAGGCACTAGCTTAACATTGTAGTCATAGGGGGTCTGCTTTCTTGGCAGGTAGGGTGGACTGATAGTATCTACATCTATAATAAATATATTTTTAAAAAACTATTTCTTTTATTTCATGAGCACATAACATCATTAAATCATTTCCCCATCCTTTTTCTTTCTCTAAACTCTTCTGTATACCTCTCTTTTGTTGCTTATAATATGATGAAAATTCTAGAGGAAAAACTGATTAACTCCTTACTTTCATGACAAGTTTTAATAGGAGCAAAACCAAATGATCCCATACAGTAGTTAAAAACTAAAAAAAAAATAAATAAAACAAAAAACAGAAAACTATAATAACATGATAGGAAATCAAGGTCTTTGCGTGGAAGGAAAACATAAAGTCTCACTAATTTCTGTTACCAATTAATGTGTGTAAAATAGTATTGCCATGTCTCTACCATCATGCAGAATTCTCACACTGTTGTCCTGTATTAAGAGCCTGATTTATACCCTTAAAACGTTTCTCTGGGGGTTGGGGATTTAGCTCAGTGGTAGAGTGCTTGCCTAGCAAGTGCAAGGCCCTGGGTTCGGTCCTCAGCTCTGAAAAAAAAAAGTTTCTCTGTACTAACAAACATCATCAGATTTTTTTTTTGGTCAAAAAGCAGTAGAACTCATGTGCTTTCCACTAAAATTCTGGAGAATCATAATGAATTGCATATTTTAAAAACTAAGAATGCTTTTGAAGAAAGTTGAAATCTTTCTTTCTTCTACGCAACTTAAGAGTTTTAAACAGGACATACATGTCCAAAAGTTTGCTGAGAAATCTATTACTGTAGAAAATTCCTAAGTGTATGTAAACACACACACACACACACACACACACACACACACGTTTAAATAAAGTTACTGTGACAAATTTCTTAAACTAGGTTTTAAAAACGCATAAGAGGATTATGAGTTTTTCAGCTTGACATTAGACTACTCTACTTAGTTTTCAATATGAATTGTATCTTCCTACCTGAAGAATAATGACTGGAATATATTGAGGAGTCTAGGGACCATTGTCCTTATTGTAGGTGGTATCTTGGGGAAAGCATTTCTCTCGAAAACATATCATAAATAATATTTTTTGTTATATCTGTAGTAACATTCACATGTATTTTATAATCTGAGTTGGTCTCCTTCTTATTTCAAGTAAAACACTGGGTATACCAAAACATAGTGGTCAGTTAATACTATGTCTATTTACATACGCTTCTGACAAATATAAATATACTTATTTCAGATAAAAACCTGAGTATATTGAAACTCTAGGCTCAATTTAATACAAGTATCATTAAGCAGAGTGGTAGTCACAGGGTCAGTGTTTTAGCCAGCCACAGGTATTTTCCCAAGGTATTGGTACCATCCACGAGTTCCATATTTTGGAGTGGGCCTCCATTAGGTGTTAAAGTAGATACTTACTCTCAAAGCACTAAGGCAACTGCGGCACCAGTACACCCATCTCTCCGGGTTACTGTCTCTAACAGTGTTCAGAGCTGGGTACAGGTACTGGCTCCTGTCCTCTGTCAGTAGCATCATCGAAGCTGAAAGTTACCTACTAGGGATGAAGGTTCAAGGTCCTTACCAGCTTGATTTCTTCATGGTTCATGGCTGAATAATATGATATTTTCAGCAACTGGATCTTATCACATTCTTAAGGATTATCAAGAACAATGACAATATCCTGAAATGTTTGGTGCCTTTGAGACCTCAATGCTCAAAAAGTCAAACTAGGAAATCCATAACTAGAATTGAACTTTTGATTTGATAGTCCATGGTGTCTGGGAGAAGCTTTTATCCTCCTTTTTAGGGCATTTCAATTAAAATTCTCTTAGGTGTATAAATATCTATATATTTGGGGAAGCTTCTACTGTGGTAGGTTTCAATATTGCAGTTTCAAAGGACTTACTGTTCATTAACTATCATTCTACTCATTCCTTTACCCTGTCCTCAAACATCCATTCCATTTAACCAGTACTGTTCCAGTATTTCTTTCTCTCTTTGTATCACTTGCATTGGGACAGCTTTGGAGTGTGATTTATACACCATGTGTCACATCATTGAAGAAATTTGATTTTTACTCTCCCAGGAGCTATCAATTGCAAATAGCTTATTGGCCAGGGATGAGACCATGATCTGAATCAAGGCAAGCCTTGAAAATAACATTGGGAATTAGCCTTGGGGATTGGAGTCAGACCCTCAAATAGACATTGCCTTCACTCTCTCCATTCTCTTATTTTCCAACAATACAGAACCTGGTTAGACTTTTGGTTTTATAGTAACCCTGTGTTTCTTTTCTCTGGTAACATAGAGGCACTTGATATATTTGATATAAATATTGTTCCTGGCATTTTAGATTTCCCATTATTCATTGGTAGTTTAGAAAGAAGAAAATGAACATTTTATCAAGGTAGATGACAGAATATCATCGTATAGTCATGAAATAACTCATGTTTCTAAAATGCGTTAATTGAAAACTAGATGATTCCCATTGTTTAGTGCAAATTATCATAAAGAGTTGTGACAGATTTTATAAGCCCTTGTTGCCTTTCTTTTGCTTACTCAGGAGTAAGGTGCATCTGGCAGCTCATTTTAGTTGATAACATTTCTTAATAACTTTCCATTATTTCAGTCATGATGCATTGAGTTTTCACACTTATGAGCCTTCATCGGTATCTAAAACTGATGTTTCTGTTTTCCTAATTTAAAGATGCTGACAAAGACCTTTCCTGAAGAAATGGCCACCTGTGATCAGTGAGCTACTCTAGATTACTTCAGATTTCTCACTGGGAAAGTTAAAATGTGTTCCTATATCCTGTGCTACGTATTGACTACAAAGCCACCAAGCATACTTGGTTCTGCTGCATATGAGTTCAGCACTTATTACTGATAGTACATAAAAAACTAACATTCTGTACTTCATTTCCCTTGATATTTAAATTAGAAGGAGTCAATGAACTAAATATATCTTTGTTAAAAAAAAATTTATAACATCCAAGCACATTCCGGCAACACAAAGGTCTGCACACATAAACATTCACACAAATATTTGTGTAGAAATCATCGTTACAGAAGCTTTTTCCCCCAGTACATACGGATTGATAAAGAGACCCATAATTGTTGAATTTTCTGAAACAAGAGACTGGAGTACTCAGTTCTCAGTGGAATATTTGTATTGCACACTGCCCTCTCAGGTTCAATGCTTGCCTTTGGAAGTGGAGTTAGAGATAGGACAGCATAATTGAACACAGGAACTCACAGTGACTGATTTGCACAAGATCAAGCCAGCAACAATCCCAGGATGGATGTGGAAAGGGCTCATGAAATTCTACCCCTATCTGAAGATATGTTGGAAGTTGATGGCTAAGGGGAGAGAGTCACTTTTACTTACTGATTCAGACTTTTAGAGGCTACCCGTGGTCTAGTACAAATCCCCACTGAGTCAGCATCAAATGGACTCAGTGGGTATTAAATATCAAGAGAAAAATAATGTGCACATGAACTTGGAAACAAAAGGTGGAACACTGAGGACTGTAGCACGATTTCCAATTGGTTTTAATTAAAAAACCTGGATCCGGATATCGGGGTAAATGATGAATGATCAGAGAGACAAGCCACAGCCACCTCTCACCTCACCTATATCTCAGCCGAAAGCAGGGCGAGCCCCGGTCTCTATGAATCCTCTGACTGAATGCCTCTGAGATCCTGCCTTATATTCCTGTATCCACCTCTCTAGTGCAGGGATTAAAGATGTGAGCCACCACCACCGATTGGCTCCGTCTCTCCTTTAGACAGATTCAATCTCCTTTAGCCCAAGATGGCCTTGAACTCCTGATCTTCCTGATTCCTCCTTCTAAGTGCTGGTATTAAAGGTGTGTGCCACCACTGTCTGGCTTCTGTGGTTAATCTAGTGGCTGGCTCTGCCCTCTGATCTTCAGGAAAACTTTATTTCTTAGACCACAAACAAAATATCACCACAGAGGATGAATTGGAGGGAAGGTAGTGGTGATTATATTGGCTCCAAACACATTATGTGTATGTATGAATATTAAATAAAATGGTTAATTAAAAATTAAATTATACATATTTAATGGGCAATCATTCCAAACAAAACTTGGTGCCATGGTTCATCAAATATGTAAAAGAGCCAAAACACTGCAGAGAAAATTCAGTCTAAGGCAGTAATACCAGAGAATATATTGTTTTACCTGATTAACAATTATGATATATAACAAAGTACTAATAAAAAGGTACTCTGAAAATAAATAATTGCCAAAAAAGACAAAAGGAAGACTTATAATATCTACATACAATTCAAAAATATAAGAGACATATTTAATATAGTCCTCATATAAAGACAAATAATCATAACTCTGATATATTGGAATGATGATATTTATTTACAAAAACTCCTTTCAATATTTACCCACATAAAATCATTTGATTCATTTCTGTTGCACTAAATTATGAGACTGAAATTTTAAGTGAAACCCATAATTAAGAGCCTATGATTAATTGCAAGGTTATTGTGAAATGTTTGCCATATAAAGTAACAATATTTTTGACTCCATTTATATACCACACCTGCCTCATGAGACTGACAACTTCCAAATATGAAGAAGATACCATTGATACCTAGGTATATGTGCAAAGAAAATTTACCCTTGAATAATCTATAGATTATTTTAAGATGACTTTCTCATTGCAATGAACAGAAAAATTAAGAATTCTTTATTTAATAACATTTTTTTGAGAACAACATTCATGAGCAGTGCATATACATTACTTCTACTCATACCATTCTCTTCAATTTTCCTCTGATTTCCCCCTCTCAAATTCATGATCTCTCCTTTAATTATTATTTTTCATGTAAATAGATGTGTATATATGAATATATATGCTGTATATATGTATATGTATGTGTGTATACACACACATATATGCACACACACATATATATATATACATATATATGTATATATATACATATATATGTATATATATATATACTGTAGCCATTTAACATTGCTCATATGTATATATTCAGGACTGACCACTTGGAATTGGAAAACCCATATGGGGAGTGTTCATGGAAGAGGCTTATGTTCTCTCTCAGCAGACTGTGATCACCTGTAACTCTTTAACTAGGTTTTGGGACAGTGTGAAATATCTCTTGTCTTCAAGAGCATGTCAGTTGGTATTGTCATTGTGCTTATCATGTTCAGCAACCATACTTTGAGAGCTTATGATTTTCTGGATTTTATCATCTCACTGCCTCTTCTTCTAGAATCTTCCTTGAGCATTAGGTGTAGGAATTATTGTAAATGTATCATTTGGGGTATGGGACTCAAAGTCACTTATTTTCTGTTCTTGGTTTTTAGCATTTATCTGTTTTTAATAACACAAAATTTATATGGTTATACATAACATCTGTGAGTGCTCTTTTAAAATTTTTATTTTCCTACTGGCACTAAACATGAGATACATTGTCCTAATGAGTTTTTTAGCATGCCATGTGGCACTGTAAAATACAGTACTGTGCCATACAGCAGATCTCTAGAATTTAATAATCTTAGGTAAGTGAACCATACAGCTTTGGGTTAGCAAGTCCTCATTTCTCTGGTCCCATAGCCACTGGTAGCTGCCAGTCTGCTCCTGGTGTCTTTGAGATTGAATATTACAGAGATCCCACAGAAATGTAATCATTCCTGGGATCAATCCCCAATACCTTGTAAAACTGGATTGGTGGCTCACATCTGTAATCCCAGCACTTGGGAAGTACAGGAAGAAGGATCAGAAGTTCAAAGTCATCTTCAGCTATCTAGAACTGAAATCATGCACAACTTGACACCCGACAGCCTTCTGTTATTTAGCTTAATGTCCTCAAGGCAATCCATATTACCATCCATGTATTTTAGAGGTTTTTTTTTCAGGTTAAATTATATTCCATTGAACAATTATATTGCACTCGTTCATTCATCTGTGGATAGACATGTGACTTGCTTCCAATTCTTCATGTTCTGAAGCTGACAAACTCTGGATCTCTGTAGTAGTCTCTAACTTTCACAAAATGAAGCTTTTCAATGAGAGCTGAAGGCTGCAGTTGCTGATATTTAGAAAGGTATTTAGAATACAGTTATAAATTATATTGCCTTAGGAAAATGTCAGTAGACAGTTCTTCTCTCTGGCCTATGGTCTTTCCAGCCACAGGTAGCTTTGTTTACAGAACCAAACATTAGTTCATGCAGAATGGATCCAATTAGATGAATGTTTGAGGCCGTACAATCAAAGTGTCACTATTTCATCATTGTGTGTTTCTTGTTTGTCCATTCACTGTTATGGTTCACAAGCTTTGCATCTCATAGTACTAAATACTGATCCTACCCCTTAGCAGCTTACACAGTGTCTTCTATATGTTAAGAGCCCCAGTATTTTAAAAGTTTTTTACTCAAGGTGTCTGAAATTTGCTTTGATTTTGTCAAACAATTACAATAATTATTTGTAGATTAACTATGTGGCCTATTTTTGGATTCATAAATTTGTTTATGAAGATAATTATTAATTTTATCATAGATGTCATAATGTTTTCTTAATCTTATATTCAGCTATAGCAGATGATAATTAGCTGCTAATATGTTAGATATAATTGTGCCTGTATATTTTCTTGACATAATCCTAATCACTCATAATAACAACTTTGAATTTCTGGAACATTAATCAGACAATTATCTCTCAGAGGAAAAGATATAAAGGGGGCATTGTAGATGTAAGAAAAATGTTCAATGATGTCAGTCATAGACATGTCAACTTATTTATTTCAAGTGAGGTCTTAAAATAATATTTTTTGAATATTTTTTCATTTTGACTTATAATTTTTTTTGATTTTCTTAAAAGCTTAAATTGTTGTTCAACTGATGCATGCCATTGGTTCAACCAAATCTGTGTGCTTTGCTAGTAGCAAAGATTTTTATAAATAAACAAATGTTTGTACAGAAGAAAGATGTATTCTTTTCCCTAGTTATGGGCTATGTTGTACATATGGATTCGCTACAACCAATTTAACTGAAATCTATTTCACAGATAATCTTTCTTCCTGACATTATCAAGTTTCTGTGCTTGCATATGAACATTTAACATGACTCTCTTACAAGAAAATACTTTATAATTTATAAAATTATATTATTTCTGGTATTAGTTTTGGGTTTTGTCATCTTTTATTCAAATTGTCTAATGTGTGATTAAAAAAAAAAGACAAATTGAAAACATAGGAAAAAAAAAACCACCCAGATAAATGTTCTTGCCCTAGGCAACAGAAAGTGGGTTGAGCAAAGAAGGCTAGAGCTAACAATCTTCAGCAAGCCATAGTTAAAATGTCACCATGGATTGTTTGTAATGAAGGCTAAGAGAAGCTTATCTTTGAGTGGAAAATATTAGAAAAAAATGAAAATATATTTTCTGATTAAAAATGATCTAGAGAAGAACTTATGTTCTTGAAATTTTGGCTCTGTTTTCTAGAGTCATTGGGGTCAGGAATCAACTTTGTCTTCAAGATCTTCTCCTTTCTCTTATCTGTATTTTGAAAGCCTGTTCACTTGTAAATGACACATTAGGAACATTCCTTAATCATTATGTTTTCTTGTTTCAGATAACCTTAATGCAACGTAGTTCAGTCCAGTGCATACAGTTGAGCCATATGCTGTAAGGAGTTACCAGTGAGGAGATAAGCCATGTCAAAAATTATCTTCGTCTACATTGAACACGTGGGGATATTGGGACACAAAGAAAAGAGTACTTATCTTTAAACAAAGACCCTATCCACATACTGAAATAAACCTTTAGTCCTACTACATCATCACAGTGTTTATTCTATCATTCTAAAAGGCAGTTTTATTTCTACAACAGAGCTTCAGAGTTGTAGTCATCATGTTGGTCATGAAAGATGATTTAGTTTTGGGCTTGTGGAATTTGAAAAATAGCTAAACTAAAACAGAGTTTGAGGGATAAAAGTAAGCATGCAACTGCATGGTTCAACTCTTATTTTTGCTTGTTAGTCATTTGCACAGAAACCTTGTTAGAAACAGAAAGACTGGAAATTATTATGCAATGGACAAAAAATTGTATTTTATAAGCAAACAAACCATAATTATCTGAGCTGCAAACTGTGAATATATAACGTTGAGTGAATCTAGGCCACTGAAAGATTATATAGAAAAGAAGAGAAAGCATGCTGTTTCCCAAAGGCATAGATATTAAGTGAAAACATCAGTGCAGATACAGGTTATTTCTCTACAAGTTATTTGTTGGTGATTACCACCCCCCAAAAAGATAGGCTATTTCCATTTCCACTTTTTATTTGTCCATTATAACTAGATATTTGGTCTCTATTGTTGAGAACACTACATATTTTGGTTGTAAGACATAGAGTCTTGAACTGACCAGGGAACTCTACCTGCTGGCTAGCTTGCATAGTGCTGGGAAGTGCTAAGCACCTTTCTGGGGGGCAGCATTAATGATATCACTCAGTGCTGGACTCCACATGTGTTTGTAATTAATTTCTAGGTAATGTATGCCCACTGGTGCAGTAGTGGGAAGGCTGTTTCTTTTTCTTTTTTTCTTTTTTTGGTTTTTTGAGACAGGGTTTCTCTGTGTAGCTTTGCGTCTTTCCTGGAACTCACTTGGTAGCCCAGGCTGGCCTCGAACTCACAGAGATCCGCCTGGCTCTGCTTCTCGAGTGCTGGGATTAAAGGCATGCACCACCACCGCCCGGTGGCTGTTTTTAATGGTAACCAACCACCCTCTTGATTGGATTCAATACCTGCTCTACAGAAAGAAATAAATGACTGATTCTTTAAATATGGTCAAAACCTAAAGTTAAACCATAGGCCATATTGTTAAATAATCGGACTGTCAAACTTCTTTCTACTTATTTTTTTTAATCTATGTGTGTGTGTGTTTTCATCCATGTTAGAGAAACTTCTTACTGCAGAAGGTTGTACTTAGTGCATGGAGAACTCATAACTGTTAAAAAAGCTGAGAAGACTCTACAACGAGTGGTTAGCTGTAAATGGAATATTTATATCAATCCTCACTTCCTAGTCTCAGGGGGATGGTCATGGACGGGGAGGATAACGTAGATGGGGAGGAGAGCTAAAAGTTACAAATGCCAGACTTTGGACATGACATAACTGTCACACATATGAATTTATATCAGCTATAGTCACAAGACCTCTATAAGATCAAGGGAATTAATTCCTGCACAGTTTGGAGTCCCAATGCTCCAGCGCTAGATTAAGGAGTTAATAGTAGCTGATAGCTACTGAGGGACGTTGAGTCACTTTTCTTTGTGGGGGGGGGTGGTCACAACTGTTAGTGTGTTACTCATGCCCTGGTGGCCGACTACACAGCATGCATGTATGGGCAGCAGTAATTGCAATGAACAATTATAACTATAAATTTGTAAGTTGTAAATATATCACATAGATGTATACACACACACTCATAAATATATAAATGCATATATAAACACAAATTAGGAGGGATATAGGCTGTATGTTGAGGGGGCAGGAAGATGTAGAGAAAGAAAGAGGGAGGTGGATATGACCAAGATGCATTGTATTTCTGTGTAGAATTTAAATAAAAAAAATAATGAAAACCAAACAAACCTCGGAGATGTCTAAATGGTATACTGTTGGTGTGGTGATATTGTGTTCCCCAAAATATTGTGCACCCTAATAAACTTATCTGGGGTCAGAGAACAGAACAGCCACAAGATATAGAGGCCAAAAAAATGGTGGCACACACACCTTTAATCCTAGAATTCCAGAGGCAGAGATCCATCTGGATCTCTATGAGTTCAAGGTCACACTGGAATCAGCCAGGTGTGGTAACAAGAGCCTTTAATCCCAGGAAGTGATGGCAGGAAGCAGAAAGGTATATAAGGCGTGAAGACGAGGAACTAGAGTCTGGTTAAGCTTTTAGGCTGTTGAGCAAGAGTTCAGCTGAGATCTATTTGGATGAGAATTCAGAGGCTTCCAGTCTGAGGAAACGGGATCAGCTAAGGAATTGGCGAGGTGAGGAAGCTGTGGCTTGTTCTGCTGCTCTGATCTTTCAGCATTCACCACAATACCTGGCTCCAGGTTTGTTTTTATTAATAAGACCTTTAAGATTCGTGCTACATGTTGGTGTCTTTTATGTGACATGCACACAATCGAACAATGAATCAAGAAAGACCTCCAAAACAGCATAACCCAGATATGTCATATTTATTCATCAGGAGGCAAGTCCTATAGTGCCAGGTATTTAATTTCATATTCATGTATTAGAGATTAAGAATAATATTTTCCCAAATAGGAATATTATGGTAGTTATTATGCTCCTATCTGTTTTCCTAATTTTTTTATAAGACCGAGTTTAGTTTAGCATCATGTTTTAGGACCTGAGGGAAATGATAGGCCATTATTCGATACAGTGCTCACTTGCCTGAGTGTAGTCAATGAGTCCTTTTCTTTTCCATTATCATCTTAGTCGAGTGTGCACATAAGAGTGGGTGTAAGAACCTCCACGACAACCCATCTGAAAGTCACACCTTTCTTCAATAGGTCTGACCTAATCCCAGGTTTGGTAAAGGAGTATAATCTGAAATGTCCTCAAGTTCTTGATTATTTTCCCACACTCTTTCTCACATTATCAAAATTATCTGAGAGTAAGAGTAAAACGAAAAGGAAGCATGCAGCCCCAAAATGATCAAGACACTCTAAAAAGTCATTGAAAGATACCTGGTATGTTACATATGAGATAAACAAAACTTTACTTTTAATCTACTGTACACTGGGGAAAATCTTATTATTATTATTATTATGCACACATAATCATGTTTTAAATATATATATATATATTAAACTACAATGGAGTTAATTTGAATCTTGGTCTGCATTAGCAATAAATATTTCAAGTAAAAACATACTCTTGCATTTATTATTTTGTACTTAGTTATAATTAATATGTAGCACATATATGATAAACAATATTCACTTGGTATGTTTTGAGTGAATTTATTAAAATTCCTTCATAATTTATTATTCATAATTCATTTTTCCAAAGTATGGGACTTGTGCCTAAAGAAGTTTTATAATCTTCACAGAGTTGCTGGAATTTAAATGCTTCTTAAGCATTTTATCAAAATGCAATTATAAAAAACAAATCGGCATATAGAGCTTAAATGGATTAGCTTTCAATAGAGCAATTTCAAAATAAAATATTCTAAACTGGTTATTTACTCCTTTGTAAATGCTGAGTTCTGCTATTTACCAACATGTGTCTGTACTTCAGTGATGAAATCTATACTACCTGACTTACCTGTAGCAATCAAAAGTATTAAGCTTAGAGATAAATTTAGGGTTCTGTTTCAGAACATCATATTAGTTACATTCATATTGTGGCTCTCTACTCAAAACTGTTTCACTCATCAGAAAGTCAGACTGCATATTGAGCAATCAGCCTCATCTCCCCAAATAACAGATTTCATACATATTGAGGACAAAGTGAAAACATCACATGGTTGTTAGTCACCTTTTTTCATATTACACTGTCATACTATATGATTATCTGATAAATATAAATGAGAATATAATATATAACATTAGCATAATAGTGTTAATATAAATTAATATGTACTTATCAGCAAAATTATATATAATGTCAATTATATTTTAAGCAATCTAAAAGTTACAATATAAGAGATTATGAAAAGATAAAAGTGGTAACAATTGAAGGTATATCTAATAGATAGTCATTTTATTTTCATTTTGCATCTTTTTTTTTGATCTAGAGTGTGATGTGGCCTCACAAATCTTAGACAATAGTTGTAGCACTGAGCTAAATCCTCGTGCTGAAGTCTTATTTTCAAATACTAATTTAGTTGGTTTAACTGAATAAAAAGTATATGGTTGATTTTACTCAAACATGAAGAATGTACAATATTATTAGAATGAAAATACATTAAACTTGATAGATAAAGACACCTACTTTTGTAGATTTTGGTGACTGCCATACTAGAACAACACAAACCATCATTAATAGAGGATGTCTCAGAACACTGTTGCTGCCCAACTTTACTCCCAGTTACAATGGATAGTTGAGGAATCAGAACATACCTATGGTTGCATGAATTCCAGGTAGGTTTACATTTGTAGAAAATAAATACTGTCAAATATATCTAAGCGAATGAAAACTTCTCTTTCAACGGGCTAATTTATTGGACACAAGTAAGTAGACTACATATTCATGGATATCTAGAGCATTGCTCTGCTTCTTTGTCAACAAGGAACTTCATTCCTGGAATTTCGGATAGAAAGCACAAACCCTCATCCCAACAGAGCTACCTGGAAAACTCCTCTGTAGCTGCATGGATCTCAGATTTTTATTTTCTTCATGTTAGGCCAGCATGTGGTAGAAAATTGTTGACTTTGCATCTTCTGTATGGAATTATATTCCCCACATTCCCTTTCTCTACAGTGTGTTGCTGCTGCAGCTACTGTTGATGATGATGATGATGATGGTGATGATGGTGATGATGACGATTTATTTTCATTTTCATTTTACTTATTGTAATATTGTACTATTACTTTTCCTGCTCCATTTGAAAGCAGAAATTGCATGAATCTACTTTTCATGTAACAATTATAATCCAGTAGAGAAACAAAAAAACAAAACAAAACAAAACAAAAATAGTTAACCAAAGTGCAAAACTTTGTGGAGATAAAAAAAATCAGATGACTCATTGTTAATATTATACGTGTTAATTAAGATTTATTTTAAAAGTTTTTATGTGTATATGTGTGTCTGTGTGTCTGTATATGTAACTTGTGTGAAGGTACCTGTATAGGCCACAACACGGCATTGGATCCACTGGAGTTGAAGTCATGGGCACATATCTGCTGCCTGATATGCTTTCTGCCAAAGCACCAAACAGTCTTAACCACTAAACTATCTCCCCATCCTCTAAATTTTTAATTTAATTTTACTGCTTGAACGGTTTGCTTTGATCATGCATTCATACATAGTCTTTCAAATTTCAAATGAATACAAAACATTTTAAAACTTTAACAATTAACTTTCCTTCCTTGTTTTCCCTTCCTTTGTCCTTCCTTCCATCCTTTCTTCTTTCCATCCTTCTTTCCTTTTTATCCTTCCTTCCTTTCCTCCCTCCGTCTTTCCTTCTTTATCATCCTTCCTTTCTTTCCTCCCTCCCTCCTTTCTTCCCTCCCTCCCTATTTTCACTTCCTCCCTTCTTCCTTCCACCTTCCTTTTCTTCCTCCTTCTTTTCTTTTGAGGGAATTTAATTCACTTTGCTTCCAGAATATCTTCTACACCCATCCTATGGAGATAATATATAGGTAAGTGTTGAAGGAAGTGGTAGAAAAGGCTGCATTTTGCATTGATAAAAGGAGGTATGATGTGCTACATAATTGTGGTATTGTGTTCCCCAAAATATTGTGCACCCTAATAAACTTATCTGGGGTCAGAGAACAGAACAGCCACTAGATACAGAGGACAGAAAATGGTGGCACTCACACCTTTAATCCTATCACTTGGGAGGCAGAGATCCATCCGCACCTCTGTGAGTTCAAGGCCACACTGGAAACAGCCAGGCATGGTGACTCACACCTTTAATCCCACGAAGTGAGCCTTTAATCCCAGGAAGTGATGGCAGAAAGCAGAAAGGTATATAAGGCATGAAAACCAGGAACTAGCTGTTTAAGCTTTTAGGCTTCTAGCAGCAGTTCAGCTGAGACCCATTCAGATGAGGACACTGAGGCTTCCAGTCTGAGGAAACAGGATCAGCTGAGGAATTGGCGAGGTGAGGTGGCTGTGGCTTGTTCTGCTTCTCTGATCTTCCAGCATTCACCCCAATACCTGGATCCAGGTTTGATTTTATTAATAGGAACATTTAAGATTAGTGCTGCACATAATGCTCATGATCTCCAGAGGTTGCAGAAGCAGTGAGAAAGCTAATTCCTAAGTGAAACTTCCATAACTAATTCACATCTCTTAACAGATCTACAATATATAATCCACTATGCACATGAAAATTTACATCTGTTTATTTTTCCTAGTGGGAAGTTTCCTTGGTTAATCCTAAATTTTCAGAATATTATTGTTTATATAGAGGTGAATGATAGTAAGCATGAAATAGCTTGGCTAGCCATCTGGAAGAATGGTAATACTATATAGTCATAATAAAAACACAGACTGCAAGTCAGGTGGTGGTGGCACACGCCTTTAATCCCAGAATTTGGGAGGCAGAGCCAGGTGGATCTCTATGATATCGAGGCCAGCTTGGTCTACAGAGTGAGATCCAGGACAGGCACCAAAACTACACAGAGAAACCCTGTCTCGAAAAGCCAAACAAAACAAAACAAAACAAAATAAAACAAAATAAAACAAAACACAGATTGCTGAGAAGGAGAAATACACAGTGAATGCATCTAGGCAATTGCCTTTCTTTGTATTATCTCTTCAATGATTCACTTTCTAGATAGACTGTCAGAATCATTTCCCCTATTTATGGTGTTTTGTCTCTTTGATTACATGGAAACAAAAAGTCAGTTAAACATCAACGTATTTCATAGTTTCTACAACTACTTTTATGAGTGTAACCAAATTCAATAAAACTAGATCAAAAGTTTTTATTGAAACTAAATATGCTGTGTATTATGGGTAAAATAGTAGAAATGAAACCTTTTTGTCTTGTGATATATCTGTAAAGTGACAAATTGAGATACAAGACATAGAAAAATGAAGCAGGAACTAAACAGAGTGCTCTTCCCCGCTGCTCAGCCTCAGCATTCAGTGCTAGAGGGAGATATGTAGGCCACTGTGAAGAAAAGTCATCAACAATCTAGTCCAGCTTTGAATGCCGTCTACTACAGTACTGAATTGTTAGGTTTGCCCATAGTGACAGAGCCGAAACAGGACAACCGCAGACTTAATGATTAGATCTGTGGCCACACCACGCGAGGAAATGCATGCTGGGAATTGTCAACTTGGTCAAAAGCTCATGCCTAAAGATTCCTTGAGCTCAGTGGAGTATTCAAACATGTTTTCTAAATGGACCTTTATTTTAGCTTGGTTTTAAGTACTTTTATCAGCGTTAGTCTGAGGATCCTCTTTGAATGGTGTTCAACTTGGAGTCTTGAAACTACTCAAAGTGAGAATAAGGGGCAGCCGAGTGCTCAGCTCTGAATGGGCATCTGTGTCCCCTACACTGAAGCTTAGTGGACACCAAAGAAAGGGCTAACAGGATTGGAGTAGCCAGAGTGTGGGCATTGCAAATCATGAGCATGCAGAAGCTGTAAAGACCTCACAGGACTTGCAAAAGCACAAAAAGAGACACGGTAGTAGGTGCAGGGCTGATTGGGGAGAAGACAGTTAAGGTCTGTGGGGGTATAATGGTAGAGCCAAATATGATCACTTAATATTGTACAGAAGCCAAAAATAGTCAAATATTTAAAAAATGTAAAATTGAAAAAAATAAAAATAATCTTAGTGTCAGTTACAGTTATTATTCATTGCAAAAATTTCATTTTTATCTGAAATATCTGAAATCCACTTGTATTTTTATTCATAGCATGAGCCTACATCTACACTTAAGAAAAACCTTTAGAAAGAATATTATTATTATTTGGTAATGAGCTTTCAAAATTCAACACAATCAGAGATTTTTACAAATTCAAATGTTATGAGATATATGCACTTGCATAAAATTACTTGAAAGTTGCAAGAAAGAGGAGATGTGTACTTTTGTCATTATCAAACATAAACAGTGCTCTGTCATATGTATGGGCAGATATTTCAAGCGGTAGATGGCAGTATTGTTGCACTTCTTATGGCTGTATCATCGAGCCATTGCTCAAGTTTAGCCTTCGCCCAGCAGAGTTCATTACTTTCTACCTTTTTATAGGTCAATGTGGGAAGATACTGCAGTGTTAATTTGAAGGTTTTGAAAAAAAAATAGTCAGTTGTGATTTGCATTTCTCTCCATATAAGGAACTTCACTTGGGGAACCTACAGTGTGGGTGATAAAATGATCCTAAGTTTTTACATCTGACTTGCATCAATGAAGTACAAGGTCAAGGGGTTCAAAAATAGTTGCCATGAATTGCTACACACAGACACACCTATTCTCTCCCTTGGTTTCCTGAGTTCTCAGTAGGCTTTCAAACATACATTTCATAATACCTATTCAGCCTTTAAAAATCTATTTTTCTATTTGTTTCTTTTTTTATAATTTATTTTATTTTATTTTACAATATAATTCAACTTTACATATCAGTCATAGATCACCCCGTTACCCCTCCTGCCACCCCGCCCCCCTCTCCCCGGCCCACCCCCCATTTCCATCTCTTCCAGGGCAAAGACTCCCCCAAGGATTGAGATCAACCTGGTGGACTCAGCCCAGGCAGGTCTAGTCTCCTCCTCCCAGGCTGAGCCAAGGGTCTCTACTAAGCCCCAGGTTTCAAACAGCCAATTCATGCACTGAGCACAGGACCTGGTCCAACTGCCTGGACGCCTCCCAAACAGATCAAGCCAATCAACTGTCTCACCCATTCAGAGGGCCTGATCTAGTTGGGGGCCCCTCAGACATTGGTTCACAGTTCATGTGTTTCCATTTGTTTGGCCACTTGTCCCTGTATTCCATCCATCCCTGGTCCCAACAACTCTAGCTCACATAAACCCTCCTCCTTCTCGCCAATTGGACTCCCGGAGCTCCACCCAGGGCCTGACAGTGGATATCTGCATCTAGTTCCCTCAGTCACTGGATGGGGTTTCTAGTATGACAATTAAGGTGTTTGGCCATCCTATCACCAGGGTAGGTCAGATCGGGCTATTTCTCGACTATTGCCAGCAGTCTATTGTGGGGGCATCTTTGTGGATTTCTGTGGGCCTCTCCAGCACTTTGCTCCTTCTTATTCTCATGTGGTCTTCATTTATCATGAACATTCCTTGTGTTTCCTCTCTGTACTTGATCCAGTTGGGATCTCCCGCTCCCCCAAGTTCTCTTTCCCTCGCCCCTTGCCCCTCATTACCCCCACTCATGTCCAGTCTGTTCATGTAGATCTCATCCATTTCTCCATCATTGGGTGATCCCCGTGTCTTTCTTGGGGTCCTGTTTTCCAGGTAGCCTCCCTGGTGTTGTGAGTGGCTGACCAGTCATCCTTGTTCCACAACTAGTATTCTCCTATGAGTGGGTACATACCATGTTTGTCTTTCTGAGTCTGGGTTACCTCACTCAGGAGGATTTTTTCTAGATCCCTCCATTTGCCTGCAAACCTCATGATGTCGTTGTTTTTCTCTGCTGAGTAGTATTCCATTGTATATATGTACCACAGTTTATTTATCCATTCTTCGGTTGAAGGGCATCTAGGTTGTTTCCAGGTTCTGGCTATTACAAATAATGCTGATATGAACATAGCTGAGCAAGTGCCCTTGTGGTATGGTTG
>CABHPH010114017.1:0-11118 GCA_902168325.1 Peromyscus nudipes
CAGTCCCACTGACTGGATGCCTCCCAAACAGATCAAGCTAATCAACTGTCTTACTTATCCAGAGGGCCTGATCCAGTTGGGGGCTCCTCAGCTGTTGGTTCATAGTTCGTGTGTTTCCATTCGTTTGGCTATTTGTCCCTGTGCTTTTTCCAACCTTGGTCTCAACAATTCTTGCTCATACAAAGCTACCTAGAAAACAGGACCCCAAGAAAGACACAGGGATCGCCCAATGACAGAGAAATGGATGAGATCTTCATGAACAGCCTGGACATAAGTGGGGGAAATGAAGGGCGAGGGTTGAGGGAAAGAGAGCTTGGGGGAGCGGGAGATCCCAGCAGGATCAAGAACAGAGAGAGAGAACAAGGAATAAAAGACCATGATAAATGAAGACCACATGAGAATAGGAAGAAGCAAAGTGCTAGAGTGGTCCACAGAAATCCACAAAGATACCCCACAATAGACTACTGGCAATGGTCGAGAGATAGCCCAAACTGACCTCCTCTGGTGATAGGATGGCCAATCACCCTAATTGTCGTGCTAGAAACCCCATCCAATGACTGAGGGAACCGGATGCAGAGATCCACGGCCACCCCCCAGGTGGAGCTCCAGGAGTCCAATTGGCGAGAAAGAGGAAGGAAAGTTCCACTTTTAATTCAATGCTCTTCTCCTTGAAGCTGATACTTCTTATCAGAGGGTCTTCACAGCTTATGAAGGCTCCTATGATTCTTTATCAAGTGGGTTTCTCCAGTCTGATGATTTATGTCTGTTTGTTTCTTGAATTCCAATGTTACAAGGAAAAATCTGAGTGAACAGGGCAAGTTCTTGTGTCTTTCTACAATCAGTTTAACAGAGACATATAGGTAGATAACCAGAAAGCAGGTAGTTAATTAAGGGAGAGATCCAAAGAAACTTAGAGGTGTGCCAAGTCACATCCACGGCTAGGCTCCAAAGGGGTAAATAGCAGAAAAAGTGAGGTCCATAGGTCATTAACACAGTCCATGCTTCACTCAAGTTTACATGATGCTCGTTTTTCTAAGTAAATTAATCTCTGGATTCTCTTCCTCCATATGTTTCTAGGCTCCTGCCTCACCAACAGGTGTTCTATTGGGTCTCCTAGGAAGATAGAGAAACATACAATATAAAGACCATGGTGGTTTCATTCAAGGCCTTTAGCATTCTATAGGTTAAAAGTTCATCATAAGGATCTGATTATACAGAGCCAAGATTATGAACAGCAGGATATGGAGATTTTAAGAACCACTACAATGTCTGACTATTCTACTAAACTTAAGTCAACAGAATAACAATACATTGTCACTAGATTATTCCTACAATGCTTGGTGATTTTCAAATGGTCTTCATTAGTATGTGTTTGTTTCCAAAAATAAGAGTCTTAGCCGTACATAGCTAGAACTCACGGTTTTTGCATAAGCTCAGATTACTAAAGGGAACAAAACCCCAGAAATCCCTTTACATGAGAATGAAAGAGCCTTCTGACTTTTAAGAAACTTGAGATTTGTTCAAAGGCAACCAGACAGCATTTATTGTACAGCATGTTGTAAAAATAGGACTTTTTTTGGCTACTTTGTGAGTTTAAGGCCAACCTAAGATATATAGGATTTTGTCTCAGTCAATTTGTCAACAAAATCCTTAAAAGAATAATTGTAAGATCTCATCTTGCTATAAGCGTATCGACAGCGACAACACTGGTGTTGGTGATATAGACGCCACTCAAATGACACAAGGATCGTGATTGAACTGACAGCTATTCCTGTAGCACCACTGTATCAGGGAGCTGTGTTTTGGGGCAAATATTTTGTACCCTTAGTCATTTTTCTAAACATAGTCACAGACAGACAGACAGACAGACAGACAGACACACACACACACACACACACACACACACACACACACACACAAAAGAGAGAGGGGGATGCCCCTTTGGCCGAGAAAGGATGATCTCCTTGGAGCTGGAGTTATAGGCAGTTGCTAGCCAACTGACACAGTTGCTGGGAACCGAACTGAGGTTCTCTGCAGGAGCAAATGCATCCTCAACTGCTGAGTTCCTGTAGTTTTTAGTGTCAGAACTCTCAGTGAGATGCCAGCATATTACCATGCTTAAATAGAAGGGAAAAAATTACAGAAAGCACAGATTAAACCTGGAACAGAATGAAAACATCACAGCAGTTTCCAAACACTCCTTGGAAGAAACATAAAACTAATTAAGCCGGGCGGTGGTGGCGCACGCCTTTAATCCCAGCACTCGGGAGGCAGAGGCAGGCGGATCTCTGTGAGTTCGAGGCCAGCCTGGGCTACCAAGTGAGTTCCAGGAAAGGCGCAAAGCTACACAGAGAAACCCTGTCTCGAAAAACCAAAAAAAAAAAAACTAATTAAATTTTGCATAAATTAAACTAATGTACAAAAAGTGATGTAATAGGATGTTCTTAATCTTTTCAGCTAATATTTCTTGGGAACAATGTATTATATTGTGCTTTCAATTCATTGCCTAAAACCACTCAGTGAAGTAAATGTTTTAATTCTCATTTTCATTCGACAAATGAGAAAATGAAGTCTCATGTCAAATAAAGAATATGTTCAATGACATGTGATACCATTTATCTATTGTTAATCTTCTTCTGGTGTTTGGTCCATCTCCTGGTCTTTTCATAGAAGTTGTTATATATCTTGTTTAAAACCAACCGAGAAACTCATCTTGTCTTGAACAGCAAGACATTCTGCTGACTATAGGATAATAAGAAGGGATTGTGTTTGTGATCCTTTACTTGGCTTCACTGTTAACAGAACATGAAACTTTCTGAATTGCACTCACAATTTTATGAACTACTCAAGGAACATTTATTATTCACCATAAAAACACCAAATAAAGCCAACTTTGGTTGGATGCTTGATTTTCTTCACTATTACATAATAACGAAGCTAGAAATATATGGCATTACAAACAGGCATAATGTGTTTATTTATTTTTGAAACTTTGGATTTTATTACATATGTTTTCCATTTAATTTGAATCTTAGTATTTTTATATTATATCTTATATAATCTTTTTGTTTCATGAAATATACCAGGAACCAATTCCTAGTTACTAAGATAGATTATGAAAATCTTCTGACACTACTTTATCATGGTCATAAAGTTTTACTTGTTGATTGTGGGCTTGAAAGTCATCAATTTCTTTTTATCATATAGAGAAAAAAATTTGTCAAGTTATACTTATTCACTCTACAGGCCTCAGATACTGTTTCCAACAAGTAATTCACTCTTTGTATATTCAAAGAAACACAACACTATTCTCAGTCTTTCAACTGTCTTCTTGAAACACTCAGGAGCTCAATTGTATGGGGGTCACGAGTTTCTGAAGAAAGCATTTTAAATGTTCTTAAAGATCTGAGACCATCGAGGTCAATCAGTAAAAAGAATTATTGATCTCTGAAAGAGTCTTGCTGTTTTTGCACCAAACTCAGTATTAGAAACTGGAATAGTGTGCAAAGAAAAAACATTTTAATTACTTTATCTTGATGAAATTCTAGGAATTGTTCAATATCTTCCAGTAGCCAAAAATAAATTTACTTCAAATTAAAAAGTATTCTTGACTTCATCAAACTTTTTTCCATTAAGTACCTATAGCCACATAAATAAAAAAGACAAATAAAAAGGATGAGGTAGAGTAGATGTTATAGAAACTATTAATTGTCCCTTCAATAACTTAGCCTCTTCCCCCATATTACTTGCCACTAATATTTTTATTTTTCTCAGCATGGTAATGATCTGCCTCAGGTAGAAACCTGTGGCAGGCATAAGTCAGTTCTCCTAAACTTGTACTTTCTTGGGCTTCTGAGGTTTAAGTCGATGAGTTCTGGATGTCAGGGGCTGAATGTAGAAGAACTTGAGAAGAACTTTTGCTTTCCTTATTATTAAGCTTAGGGAAGGTGATTGTCCACTCCCTCCTCATATCACCCCATCATTTTTGTTTCTGCATGAGCTGTGTGCTCAGAGTTCCATCACCATTCCTTACCAGTCCAAGAGCAGCAAAGCAAAGCTGTCCTGTCCCTCATTAGGTAATTACAAACTTCTTTCCAACTTTGAAGTTCCTACATCAGGATTGTTTCAATGGTCATCAAAAAATTTTCATAATTATTACAATTTAGCTCTCCCCTCAGAAAAATCACTCATCCATCATGGTTGGACTTTAAAATAACATTTAAGAAAGTTTCACCATATAAAAGGCCGCACCAAATTTGTTCCAATTGGTTGATGAATGACATCATGCTTCCACAAAGCCAACTAAATGAATTGGTTAAAGTTACCAGTGCATCTTCCTATTAAAGATAGGAAGAAGAGCAGTTTTATATGCTTTGCACTGGTGAGATTACAAGGTATTGACCAGCAAATGGATGTTGAGGAAACAGAGAAGTGGTTTCTGAGTAATTACCGCAAGAAGTATAGAAATGAAGAATAGAAGAAATAATACAGGGTTGAAGATTATTTGGATTTAGAAGAGAAAAAAATAGTTCCTGGTTTGGGGGAAACCACAGTGAATGAAAAGAAAACATGAATGTAAGAGGAAAGGATTAACAGAATGAGATACAATTACAATGTCTTCCAATGTTCAAGTCTGTGAAGATATCAATTTTTTAGAAACCAAAACATCAAACAAAAAGGAAATTTATTCAGGTATTGAGTAGGTACAATGTTACATACTTTTAACACTCTGGAAATGCATATATACAAATTTGGAGTATTTTCATGAATTAGTCAAGACAAAAAAAGATAAAGGCTTTTAAATTTCACACAGTCATGTAATGTAGAAATATTTTCTATAAATAATTTAAAAAAGTCTGTCAGTGTGTCCATAGTAGCCTCTTTTAGTAACTCTCAAGACTTCCTCTCCAATAGCAAACTTCTAGCTTCAGAAGTAGCAAGTGGTATTTTTCTCCCTAAAACTTCTGTATTAGAAATGCATTGAAGTTTGATTAAAAGGACAGTGAATGCAAACATAAATCCCTTAAAAAATATTTAGAGCACAGCATCTTAACCCCTCTCTTGTATTTATAAGACACATTTTAAAATGAATACCTCTTAAGAAAGAAAGCTATTAGATTGAGCAATGCCTTCTCTTCCCAATTGAGTATCAGACAAGCAGAATGTATAAATCTGCTTTATATTACTGTATCAATGGCTGATGTTCAATGGACTTTTAGTATTTGGACTATAAATATCTGACAAAGAAATAAACATCATGTGGAAGGAAATTGGCTGTAAATGCAGACGGTGCTCTGAATAGGCCTCCATGGAATTACCTACTTAATCTTTGCTACTTTCCTTTAGGCTTTGTGGCTTTTGAGGATATAATTATTTTTCTTATACAGCTGGTGATTTGGAAGGACTTCAGGAGTGTGTTCTTTTCACCACACTGATAGTTATCAAGCTGTTGTTAAAGGTCATATTGTTGATTCAACATCTATTTAAAATGTGAACACAGTGATTGAGATGCTGGTACCTATAACCCTCCTATTTCCTCAACTAAATGGGGAAATTTTCTTGTTATACATTGGAATTTACAAACAATGATTTATAACATTCTATTCCCCCTTTCCATTTCTTTGTTCCTTCATTTAACTTTTCATAAGAATATAGAAGGAAATGCTTGACACTAACTGCCTTGGTTGAAATTTACAAAGACTGATGCTGAAGTTAAAAGTATTCACAATAATTATCATTAAAATGTGGCTGTGATAGAAGGATTTTTCAACATCTTAAAATTTTCCAATCCATTTATTCAGGCTTCAATGTTATGATATATCTACACATATATAGAAAACAATAATGACTGAAAATAAAAGTGATCAACTGTTACATTATAAAATATTTTGAAATGTATGAGTTAAGAGAGTATAGTAAAGAGTAAAGATAATGAGAGAATAATGAAAAAAACCAAGGATGAGCAGGACCTTGGTGAATGAGTAGAGCTGGATGGATGGCAGAAGACTGGAGATTAAGAACTCTCTTTTTTAAACTTCGCTGGCTAGTTGAACTTGCTATCACTGCCAGGAAGAAGCCAAGGGAAGACGTAATGGAACATGCTTCTAAATGGCTAAATTCAAGAATCTAAACTGGATCCTATGCATTGTACTGAAAGAAAGCTAGGAAACTATGAAAATAATCATTTTTCTCCCAAACATTGGGAAGTATGCGAATGCTATGTACAAAAAGGTCAACAAACATTATCCAGACTCAACTCAACCAAGTCTATTCCAAAATATATTATCACCAACTTCTCAAAGGTCAAAGAAAAAGAGAACAGTCTGAAGTAATCAAGAGACAAGGAGGAAAAAAAAGTTGCCTAAGTGTATTCCAATTTGCCTGACAATAGATTTCACAGAAGAAACCCTGTAGGTCAAAAGACAACAGCATGAACTCTTAACATTGTTAAAGGAGAAGAAGGAGATACCAAGCCAGAAAGAAAAGCTATACTTCAGAAATGGAAATAAATATTGACACAATCCAAGAGAATATCTGCCCTCCAGAACTATCAACTAGTAAATGGTAAGCATAGTTCTTCAAACAAAAGGGGAAATTAACATATAAAAAAATCACAAGATATAAAAACTCACCCATAAAAGAAATACAAATTCAGAATGTTCTAATATTATAAACATCGTACATAAGGAATTCATATCTTTAATCTGAAAATTTAAAGCAAAATAATTAGAATAAATGTACTATATGTTAAAATAAGAAATATAGAAAGATTGAAAAATAAGTCTTCTAAATCTCTAAATGTTGAAATGGAATGCAATGAATTTTATTAGTACAGTTCATTTTTGCAGTCTCTTTTTTATGATTATACTAAGTTACAATCATTTCAAAATAGCTTACTACAATAGAAAATATTTTGGTGAGCGTCATGGTAGCAATAAAGCAAGTCTGTAACACAGAACTGAAAAATAATAAGAAATAGAAAATATTCCATAGACTACACCAAAACCACAACAGAATATGGAAGAAAGACAGAAAAGAAGAAATGAAGAAAAAAAGCTAAAGATTTTTAAAAATTTTAAAATGGCTGTACAAAAACTTACCTATTTGTAATTATTTAACTATAAATGGATTACATTCTCCAATTAAAAGATTAAACTGATAAATGTACCTGAAAAATACACCACTACATGTTTGCAATAAATTCAGTTCATCTCTACAAACATGAACTAAAAGAGATGGAATTATATATTTCATATAAATGGAATGAAAAGAAAAAATAGACATACATAGGCAAACTATATCTTAAATAATGACAAAAATGGGGATACAAGGGGGGCTAGAGAGATAGCTCAATGGTTAAGAGCACTGGTTGCTCTTCCAGAACATCCAGGTTTGATTCCCAGTTCTCTCAGGACAGCTCACAACTGTCTGTAACTCCAATACCGGCAGATCTGATGCCCTCTTCTGTCCTCCATGGGCCCTGTCATGCACACACTACACAGACAAACATGTACACAAAACCCTCATATACTTAAAAATAAACAAAATAGAAAATAGTATAAAGAAGGTTACTATATAATCATAAAGTGGAAAATTTGGCTTCTCAGTTTAATCCACAAAGAAATGGTAGAATTAAATTGAACACTAGTCCAATGGTCCTAATGACATCTATAGAGTATTCCATCTAACATGTGCAAAATATACATCAATAGTACATGGTAATATCTTCCTGTGAAGTTCCCATTGATCCTAGTATACACACAAAATAAGGCTCAGCATGACATTTAAAAGTAAAATAATATCAAATATATTTTCTAAACACAATGCAATAAAACTAGAAATCATAACCAAAAAAACTTTGGAGCTGATAGAAATCAGAGAACTTACACTTGAATAATCAATGGATCATGGGAGTAATCAAGAACTGAATTTAAAATGTTCTTGAAATAAAAATGGAGTTGCAACATAGGTGGACAAAAATCTAGTAAATTTAGGAAAAGCAGGCCTAAAATGTGAATTTAGAGCAATATTATCCTGAGTTGAAGATGAAAGATGTCAAGTTAAAGAAAATTATCCACTGCCCTGAAGGAACAACAAAACACAAACAAATCAAACACAGAACCCCAAATCAGTTCAAATATATAATAAAGTTCAGAGTAGAAATAAATGAAAAGGAGCCTAGTAAAACAATACAATAAGGAGTTGCTTCTTTGAAAGGATAAAGACATTTGAAGAAAGATTAGATTTACTATTAAACAAAAGAGAAGACCCAAGTAAATATAATATTAGATGAGAATTAGACTTTACAGTTGGTACCACAGAAATTTAATGGATCACTAGAAATTATTATTGATAACTACATATCAACAAATTTGATAACATTGAAGAAATGGGCATTTCCTAAAAAGTTATACTTTACCAAGAATGATAAATCATTATATACAATTTGACCAACATGTTAATCACATCAATAGAATCATTGGAACAAGTACATAATCTGTAGCCGAAGTTTTCTGCCAGCCGGCATATGAAGATGTAAAGATACTGGTAAGCCACGAGCCATGTGGCAAGGTATAGAGTTATAGAAATGGGTTAATTTAAGATGTAGGATCTAGCTAGCAAGAAGCCTGAGCCATTAGGTCATATAGTTTTCATTAATATAAGCCTCTGTGTGTTTACTTGGGTCCAAGTAGCTGCAGAACTGGTGGATGAGAGATTTGTCCTGACCACAGGCCAGGTGGGACACAGGAAAACTCCAGCTGCAATAATCCATGGCATCATCTCCACATATCCTGAAAAGACATTTCACAAAATTCTCCATCAGTGTATGACAAAAATTTGAGACAAATTCAGTTTTAAGTGAACATCATCAATGTAATGAATGCCATCCCATCCTCTCTGCTTTAAAAACTGAAGAAAACTGAAGACCAAATGAGTAAGACTTTTGCTCTTAGTCAATGCTGATGAATACCTAGGTTGGTTCACTCTTACAGCCTTTTTGCTTCACTGGGTATATCAGCACCATAAACATGCAACTTCATTTGATAACATAATCTTCTGTTGGCCATTGTATATATTTTAAGTAGTATACATTGGGTAACTTGAAACAAATGTTTTTCTTCCCCAATTGTGGATATCAGAAGTCTGAAGGGTCAATAGGGATATGCTTCTTCTGAGACTCTAGGCAGAATCCTGTGGTAGCCATTCTTGCCCCCAGATCTTTGAATTATAATTGCATTACCCTACTGTCTTCCTCTGTCCTCACATGGCATTCTTCCTGTGTGTTTGTGGCTTAGCATGTTAGCATGACATCTTTTTTTTTTCTTTCGAGACAGGGCTTCTCTGTGTAGCTTTGCACCTTTTCCTGGAACTGACTTGGTAGTCCAGGCTGGCCTCGAACTCACAGAGATCCACCTGGCTCTGCATCCCAAGTGCTGGGATTAAAGGCGTACGCCACCACCGCCCAGCTTTAGCATAACATCTTAATCGAGGAAAATAGGCATATTAAATTAGGATTGTCATCTGAACTTGAATGTACCTAAAAAGATTCTGAAACCAAGAAGGTTACATTCATAGATAAACAAAGATAGATTTAAACACATTTTCTAATGGAAAAAGAATTCCATCATAAAATTGCTCATCATTTTTCCCTTTTTTATTTAAAAAGGTATTATTTAATAAATAATTGAACCCATTATTTGCAAACTTCATCAACTGAATTTTCAGATCAATCATTTTTTCAAAGTCCTTAATAAGGGAGTATGATATGCCATTGTTCTACATTTTAACTTTTAACCAAGCTCAAATAGCCCATAAATGGGTTCTGGTGTGTTTACTCTGAATCATTGATAACTAGTCTCTTGGACCTCCACACATCTGACATCTGACATAAATAAAATACTATAGTTTCTGGCTTGTTTATGACCATATATTGGGGAACAAAGTCAAAGCTCTCCTGAAGGAAAGATATATTGTACCTATTGCTTTTCCCATCTACACAGCTGGTCACTCTGTCATAAAAGAAAATTAGATTCGTCTGACATGACCAACTTCCATATACCCAGGTTTTTTTTTTTTGTTAGTTTAGGTTTCCAAAAAGCAAAATTACACACAAATAGGACATTTCAATTAAAATGTTAGGTGGCCCAACTTCATGCACTAGTTCCTTAAGTGACATTTATGTTGATCCTCTTAAATTAATGAGTACACTGGCCTGTTGGGCCTTGATAGGAAGCTTCACAGTACTCATGGAAAATTACAAATTTCAGAAATTTCTGATTTTAATTTTCCCTAAAACGCTCTTGAAAGTGTTTACTGAACTCTGTAACAGAAACTAATATAAAGATTAGGTATTCAAATTTTGGAGACAAAGCAAACTACATGAGTGGATTGACTGATCGTTCTACAGTCATTTTTTTTCTGTTTCAAAAAGATAACATAAGTGCCCACTGGTCCATCAGTTATATTTAATCTGGAGGATGAATCTCACTCTTGGGTTGAATGAAATTGTCATTTTAGCTACATCTGGTTTGAACCTTACAATAGGTGAAGCTGTATCCTTGATGTCAAAAAGAAGAGAATTTTACTCAGTACTCATGACTACTACTTCTCTTGGGTTATCTAGGCAGACATTAGTAGCTTGCCACTGTGTGACATTAGCCTATACACATGGCTGAGTATGAAGAGGTCCTGCTAAATTTGCTTTGAAAGCCAGTCTGAACTGCTTAGTTTCACAATGGCAGCTGCCCTTTGGTTCTAGACCATTTCTAGGAGCAAATTCATGGTCTTCCGTCCTTATACAAAATTGTCTATCGACCCTTTCTTTTGTATCCTCCATTTTCTTTAACAGATATGCAGTATTAACGTCTACAATTGCCTGACTTTGTGGCTTTCAGCTCTTGTTCTGTTTACTTTCTCTTCCTGGTCTTTCAGATACCTCCTTAGATATCACAGACTGCCACTAAATTTCTTGATATTCAGCTTCAACTGTGCACTACAGTATTGGTGGTATTGCCAGTGACAATAACAGGCTTAGCACTTAGGGATTCAATAGCATAGTTTAAAAATGTGTTTGTGTGTGTGTGTGTGTGTGTGTGTGTGTGTGTGTGTGTGTGTGTG